>APFE030660676.1:0-12128 GCA_000404065.3 Pinus taeda | reverse complement strand
ACCATATCTTGTAATGCATTAGCTGGAATTACCACTCCTCAAACCATCAAGATAGAAGGACAAATCAAGAAGAAAAAGGTAATAGTGTTGATTGATTCAGGAAGTACCTACAATTTTATTCCTTGTAAGATAGCAAAAGAATTGAATTGCTTCCTATATCCAGCACCAAAGTGTTAAGTGATGGTTTCAAATGGAGGAACGATAAATTTCTCTAGAAAGTGCCATAATATCAAGCTATCCATGGGAGAATATGTATTGAAAATCCCAATGCATTCCATTCCATTGGGAGGTGTTGATGTTGTACTAGGAGTTCAATGGCTACAATCCTTGGGTAAAATAGCTTTTAACTTTCAAGAACTTTCATGAAATTTTATGCAGAAGGAAAGGATGTTGAATTAAGGGGTATTGCAGGGAAACCAGGAAAGATAATAAGCTCTAACGGTATGACAAAGCTTCTAAAAAAGGAACAACGAGGTGTAATTGCACAATAGTTGCAGATGTTTTCCACATCGAAATCATCTATTCTCTCTAAGATCTCCCAAAAGTCTTGGACAATCATTCCAAGGTATTTGAGGACTCTCAAAGGTCTCCCACCTATTCGTGATCATGATCATGTTATTCATTTGATTCCAGGAAGTGTTCCTCCAAACATCAGGCCGTACAGATATCCCTATGCCCAAAAGAGTGAAATTGAACGTGTGGTTGCAGAAATGCAGGTAGATTCCTGCACCACCACGAATATTGTTTGAGATTTCCGTGAGCCAAATATTCCACGAGGACGGGTCTCAATCCTTGAATCCGAGTTTATTTTCTGATGGTCTGAAGAAGGATACCGGTGGCGCACAATCAGGGAATGTTTTCCAAAGTTAGTCTATGACCAAGCGAGATACATGTTGCATTATAGCTGCTGGCTGATTTAGTAGTTTCAATTTCTAATCTATTCGGGCGAAAGGCCTAAATAAGAATATGTCTGTAATTAGTGAAAATGGCTAAGGCCAAAGGGATGTATAAGATATAGATCATAGGTAGGATTAGTTAGGGAACCATCGACTGTAATTTCATTTTTCATGTAATCTAAGTATCACCTCAGCTTTGGGGCTAGACTTGCACTTTATGTACATTTGCTAAATCGAGTAATATAAGAAATCCGCCATGATTTTCATACACAATGTTTAGTTTATCTCTGATGCATATTTGAAGTGTTGAGCCTTTTCGTTCCTTAGATGGGGAACGAGTTGGTTGGCTAGGGCCCAACCAACCCATCACGTTTACCCCTCGTGCTTCCATTATTCAGAAAGATAGTGTGAATACTTTCTTTGCAACTGTGTTGTTACAATTTAAATATGTATTTCTCAAATTCTGATTTAAATTTATTTTCTAGTTAAAGTGTGAAACAAATCCGTGGTTTGAGAGTTAGCTGAGTTTATTTTGTTTATGAAATTCCTTTCTCATGTTTTCTTTACTCTCAATCCTTGTCTTAATTTGCTTTTGATCGGATAGCGTAGGAAGCTTTTTCCTGCACCAGCACATGCGGTTTCCTGCACTTTGGTTCAGACATTCGTTTTGCAGTGAACATTGAATTACTTACCTGCATATTATTTCTAGTTATTTTGCAAGTGAATGAATTGTTAACTTTATTCACTGTCTTCAGCATTAAAAGTACATCTTTAGAGAATCTGAAAGTAGTTGCATAAAATTATCATGAACATGTTATATTTTCAAAGAACATAATCACTTTGAGTGGATTACCAAAGTTAATAGACACATGCAAATAACTTAGACTACAATTTGATTCCTTTGAGTTGCTTTTATTTTATGAAGATTATTTCTTTTGCAAGGTTTAATGAATTAACGCATTTTTTTCTATAAATACTTTACTTCAGGATTTTATTTATAGTTTCAATTCTTTTTCAGCACATCTTTCAGTCCTTTCGAAAGTAATTTGGGAACTAGATGAAGGAAACTCAGCCTCGGTGCAAGAGCTGGTTTCTTGTCAGAGAAACGGAATGCTCTAAGCCTTGAAGCTTAGAGCACCTTCACTAAGACATAAGTCTTCAGTAAGGAAGGTCAAGTATACTTTTACACAGAGACAATGTACCTGCACTAGTGCAAGCAGATTGCAACAGTGCAAGAATAGGTTGTTTGTGTGGGAGGAAGATCAAGTGGAAGAGAGAACTATGCAAGGGCCCACTTGTCAAACTGTTAGCCATCCATATGAAGATGAATATAGCATTTCGCATTTAAGATTGTTTCAGTTGTGTGAAATTCCTTTACTTGATTTACTTGCAAATTGTCTTTTACATTCCAGCACTAGAGTTGCCTTGGTGTCAATTTCATTTACGATTGTTTTCTGTCTGATCTTGCAAGAATTTCCTTTGAGAAGTAGGATTAGGAATAGGAAAAGTTCATACCACTTCTGGAATTACCTATTCTTCGTCTCTAAGTTTACGAAACCACCTGGTTGACAATTAAGTGTGAGGAGCTTTCTTAAGCGCAATTCCTGCACCCAACATATAGTTTTATCCTTTCTCAATACCTCAAACGAAAACAACACTTAGAGCTTGTGGTATTCTTATATGGGATCAAATAATCATTACTCTGTTCAATATTGTGGGCTAATACCATGGTATTGGCCCTTGGTATTCTTTAATCCTTTTAATCCTAAATTTCCCTAATTTTCCAACCCATATGCGCTTTTCCTCTTGTGAAAATGCATGCATACATATACACCCTTTTTGTTATGTGAACCAGCATGTATATGCTACTTGGATAAGGTGAACCTGCGTATACAACTTAAACTATCTGAAAACATCCTTTTCCTTCAACTTCTTGATTCTGATCAGTAGACCTTTGTTCCAACTTCCTATTCTTTTGTATCAATGCCATGTTACCTCTAAATTGACCTGTTACACTGTGAGTTGCCTTTTATCAAATCTGAAATGACCTGTGAGTGAGTTTCCATCAAGGACAACACTTGTATCATAATGCCAACATCTATAGTGCACAAACTCACTTTACTTTCTCTCTCCCTATTCACTCTCAACTAATTTTCTCATCTATCGAAAAAATGCACTTTAAAATAGAATGAAATATATTTTCCTCCTAGTGGTATGGCTATAATGAATCCAATAGCCTACTAGTGGTTAAGTTTGACTTATTCAACTCTTAACTAGAGTTACAATATACACTCTTCTAGAGTATTCTTCATCATGATCACATGGCTAGCAATTTTTCCAAGAATATTAGGGGCTAACATGGGATTTGCTCGAATTATGGTGGTCAAAACAAGAAGGTCAACTTCCAAGTGGATTAACTTTTGCATACAGACTCCAATTGAGGTGATTCTTGCATCATTGAAAATTTATCTATGTGTAGAGAAATATTAGAAGGTGTGACACTCAAATGGAAAATTTTTAACCATATAAAATTCTATTTTGTGCCTCAAACTTCTTCCAGAAGATTTTAGACCCTTATTAACCTAACTGGGACCCTCTGGTAAAAATGGTCTTGTGAAATAAATCCTCCACTTTTCACACTGTAGAAGATTCAATATGGATGAAAAAGAATATAATGATCCAATATAGATTGCACCTTCTCATTTTGGGAGCCTTTTTGTCCCTAAAAGATTCTATTGAATGAGGTGAGGAAATTTTTCCTTTGCCTTCTCTCAAGTGTACGATTTAGATTTTCCTGGAAGTTGTCATTTTAACCTAATATATCAAAGGTCATGCTACCTCTATATTATAGTTGTTAACCTCTTTTAAAAAATTATATCATTTTTTAACTCTACCTGAGAATTTGGTGCCAAATCTTCTATAAAAGGTAGGACTTGTTCCTCTTCCTAATCTATCATGGAATGCTCATAGAGTTTCATACTCTCAACATTCACCATTAAGTAAATGCACATGTTTGGGGGTACATTGAGTTTATCGAAATTATCTCCCACCTTTTCTAGTATCTCAATTGGACCATATCACAGAGCCTTTATGTTCTTACCAAGGCCCTATAGCCTCTTCTTATTCAATTGTAACCAACGACTTTGTCTCACATGTTCAAGAACTTCTTTGTTCTGTGCTAATCATACCTACCATTATATTTTCCTATGAATTCTATAGTGTCTACTATACCTATATTTGGATTTTCATTATCTTCTCAAGAAAATTTCCTACCTTTAAGATATCCCTTGTAACATCCTCCCTCACTCCTCTTTGAGCCCATATGTAATATCCAAAGGTGAAGGTAGAAAACATCCAAAACATGTTTCAAATAGGGACTTACCTTTAGAAGTGTGGATTTCTCCATTATAAGAGTATTGTATATATACCCACTTTTCATCACAAGTCTTTGGACGCTTATGATTGTAATCCCTCAAAAGCTACACCAAAGTATTGTTGACTACTTTCGTTTCCAAACTATATGTAGATGGAATGTTGTAGACCTATTCATCTTCATGTCCATATTCTCCCACAATGTAGTCTGGAAGGCACTGAGAAATATTATGTCCCTATCTGAAATGATGTTCCTTGGTATCTCAATATGCACCTAGACATATCCAAAGAACAAGTTTGTTGCTTCTTTCTCAATGATGGTATTTTAGAAGATATAAGAATGCACATCTTGTTGAACCTATCAACTACCATGAATAGGTAGTCATGATCCTTCCTAATTGTTGTTAAACCTACTAAAAATTCCATGGAAATGTTTTCCCACGGATGAGTGGGTATAGGAATGGGATGATATAAACCATGTTTCCTATTACCAGGCTTGTTGGTACAGCAAAAGATGTATCCTCTTATGAACCTAGCTACTTTTTCATGCATCTTAGGTTATTACACATACCTATGCAAGTTGGCCATTGTCTTCACACACCAAGAAGTTAAGTAACCTTGGAGGGGTGAGCCTGTCTGATCAACTGTAGTTTCTCACCTTTAGGAACACATAACTTATCTGACCGATAGAGTAAACCATCATAGATATGGTAGTCAACTATGTTGTCACCATCATGCACATAAGTCTAGCTATGCAACTATTGAAACACCTCCATGAAGTCCTCATCCTTTGTATGCCTCTTTGTATGCATCATGGGTGAATGACTCCATGTGCATCAGAGTTCCCAAAGATTTGATATTTGAAGTGGGTTGCCTTGAAAGCATGTCAGCTAATTTTTTTGTGTTGCACTTCTAGTACTTGATCACTAAATGAAACTACTGTAGAAATCCAATCCACTTGTAATGCTTAATTTTTTATAACTTACTCCAAGCCTATAGGTATTGTAGTGGTTGGTGATCTATGTGCATTATTGTTTCCTTTCCCATCAAATAGTGTTTCCACTTCTTCACAACTTTCATCGACGCATAGAGTTCCTTGTCATAAGTAATGTATTTGAGAACCACCCCGTGAAATACTTCATAATGATAGCATACAATACTCCCTTCTTGCATCAAGACCACTCCCATAACACAAACCCTCACATCTATATCCACTTTTGAATGACTATTGCAAGTTTGGTAATGCTATAACTGGTACTTAATTAATCTCCTTATTTATCTCCTCAAAGGCCCTATGTCGACCCTTTCCCCACTAGAAACTCTTGCCACTTGTTGTTATGGCATGGAGTGTTGTTGCTACTACTGAAAATGAGGCTATGAATTATCGTAGGTACTATGTTGGCCCAACAAAACTCCTAACCTTAGAAACATTAGAGCCACTAGCCACTTCATGATGGCCTCCATCTTTGAAAGATCTAGGCTTTGGCGCTCCTCCTCATATCACATACTGTAGGTACACCAAAGAATACTCTGTAAATTGGTGCTTCTTCAATGTCTCTAGCACTTGTATCAAATATGAGATGTTCTCCTCCAAAGTAGCATTGTATACCATTATATCATCCAAAAATAAAATAATAAAGGAATCTATGAAAGGGCGCAATATATCATCATTAACCACATAAACATACCTAGTGCATTACATAGGCCAAACGACATGACTAACCAGTCATACAAGCTTGCCCAGTTTTGAAGGCGGTCTTCTAGGTATCTTCTTCTCTAACTCAAACCTAGTGATCTAGACTTTAAATCCAACCTGGTGAAGTATTTTATTTGGTACAAATCACCTAGATTATCATACATCCTAGGTATGGGGTACCGATTCTTAAGCGTAATTTTTTGTAATCCCTATAATAGATATACTTCTTCCAAATCCCATCCTTCTTTGGCACAATAATAATGGGCTACCCACATGGTGAGGTATTTGGACGTATGACACCGTGTTCTAGTTGCCATTACAACTTCTTCTTCACCTCACTTGTTTCTATAACAGGCTGCATCTACATCCAAATATTTTTCAATGGGGAGTCTGACAACAACTGAATCTCATCCTCCACTTCCCTCTTGGGGGGTATCCCTTTAGGCCCTTGGAACATGTTCCTATATGCCTATAACAACTCTTTTGTTTGTTTTTTTGTTTCTTAGTATGCCCATCCATGGATGACTTTGCCCTCACTGACTCTTTTACATATTGAATTTCTCTTAAAATTATAAAACATACTTCTTTCCAGAACTGATTAGTTTCTTAGCTTAGTTGGTGCTTACCAATGAAATTTTATATTTCTGTATGCACGTTGATGGTGAATGGGGAAAACTTTAAGGATGGAAATTTATTTTAAGCTATAGAAACCTTGGCAAATGTAAAAACATTCAAATTTATAATGATTTTATATATAGTCTCTATAAAATTTTGGTGGTTTTAAAGGTAATAATTTTGTCTTGTAAAATTTGGCATATCATTTTTAGAAAAAATAGAAATTAGCAAATTTTTTCAGGAAAAAACTGGAAAATTATCCCACCTGCGAAATTTAGGCCCTAAAATTTTTCTTGATAGTGAAGGATTTTCCATCCTTGATAAGGTGATAGTAGTTAGCTCCCCACATGAATTACATCTTGCATGTACATATAGAACCTTCCAAGCACCACTCCACTTACATGAAAAGGGAGCTACATATAGTTCTACTTCGTTAATAAAATCAACACTGATAGCAAATTTAATTTTGCACTATTTGGTTACCTTTATTTCTATCTCCTTATTTATCCATCCTAGTGGATATGGGCTTGGATGATCATGAAATTTCAATCCTAGTTTGTTGACCAACTTTGCTGCAATGATATTCACATATGGTTCTAACTCAAACATAACATCAATATTTGTCTTTTCAACCTGTATCATTATATGGAAGAGTATAATCTTCTCGTTCTATTCCTTTTGCTAAAGGCTACTCAAATTCATCTCCTCCTACACTGATGTACACATAGTCTTCTCATCCACGTTCGAGTTGCTTTCAATAGAAATTCTCAAATGAGTGGCCATGATATTATTCTTCTTAGTATATTTCTCTTTTTTCTTCAAGTTGAGTTGATTAGGTGCTCAAGTTTATGCTCAAAAATTAAATTGTCAAAATCAGCTTCATATTGTAGAGCTCATCATTCTAAATCCAATGATGAGAACGACACTCAAATCCGAGCTCATATGCAGAAGTTTGAGCAAGTCAAAGTTCAATATTAACTTGTCTACATGGTAGGATTGGATGACATAGAAAATCCCTTCACTAAATGAGGAGGCACCAAGTGGCAGGCTTCCGTTGGCCTTTGGATATCACAAATCATAGTCGCATGTAGAAAGATGTTTGAAATTGGCCCCAACGGAGACAGGTTGCGATGCGATCTAATTACAATCGCATATCGCAAGTGGACGAGTATTACAGAATCGGCCCCCGGTGAAGCCCGGTTGTGATGCGATTTATCGCATATCGTAATCTGAGAAAAGGGTTGTGTTTGTGACGATTCTAGTAGTAATTGCTGACTTGCGATTTGCGATGGACTGCCCAGATGCGATATTTTATATGTTGCAGTTTAATGTCCCGTCAGGTTCTCTATGTCACTATCACCACATCGCCGTCGTGTTAACAAGACCTTCATCCCGCCGAAATTTTCCGATTGTGATTTGTGATATGGCCAACAGGTTACGACTTATAGCATGACTAAATATTTGCTTAATTAAGCGGAGTTTGTAGAAAATTTGTGGGATTATGTCAATTTTGGAGCAATTTGTAGAACAAATAGTGGGAGAACTAGAAGAAGTCATAAATTCTTCAGTTCTTATCCAATTTAGGTGCAAAAAGAGTCAATTCTAGCAGTTTTGGCTATTCTGAACTCATGGAGACATCTTTCAAAGGCATTTGAGCATTGTAAAGACACTTTTGTTGTAATTTTGAGCATAATAGAGAGGCCCAAGCATTGGAATCTAGACCAAGGAGATGTAGCCCAGGAGGGGTGAACTTCTCATCAAATCTATGTGTTGTGTGTTGTATTTTGATGTTCTTTATTGTTATTTTGTTGTTGTTCAACATGTGCTTTATGTTAAGTTGTTTATAACGTTTACATAAGAAACTCTCATGGAATCAGTTAATTAAGAAAACATGGTGAATCCTTAAGCACTTTATAATAAAATGATAGGAATCTTGGGTTTTATTCTGAATGGGGAATTAGCACAACCTTACTAATCCGCTCCATTTCAGATCATGAGCTTTGGATACAACTTCCAACACTTGTTCTCTATATGACTGTCAATGTTACAGTGGTTGTTGGGATCTTTGCACTGATGTTTTGTGGTTGTTGTATTTTTGTCCTTCCCCCTTTTCCACTTCTTCTTCCACTTCTTGGAAGCTTCTTGGTTCTCTTTTTACTTGGACTCAATTTATTTCTATTTCTTCTAGTATATTGTCTCTAGGTATTGTGCCTATACAAAAGCCTCATTTGTTGATCTGAGCTTGAACAACATCAGCTCCTTTTGAAGATGGCTATGTAGACCCCATAGATACTTTAGGAGTACATCTGGGTTCTTTGTGGAGATACCCAACATTATGGACATCATTATAAATTTTGTTCTCTACTCTTAAACACTCAGTCCCTACTTTTTCCTAAAGTAATGCTACCTGATCCAATTGTCCTTTACATACTCAAGAGGGTAAAATTGTGACTTTATGAGGGTTTTGAAATATTCCCACTTATTTATTGGAGGATATCCTTCCAACCTTAATGTCTTTGCATATATTTCCCACCAGGTGAAGGCATGGCCCTCTAATTTCTCCCAGGCAAATAAAATATTATAATATTCCTCTATATGATGAACACTAAAATAAACTTCTAGTTGTTGAAACCAATGATTTAAATTCAGAGTGTCAATATCACCTTAATATGGCTTGATTTCGATTGTTTCTGAATCCCTTTTGAATAGGGGTAGTGAGGGATTCATGACATTCAAACTGGGTTGATCCTTGTTAGGTCCTTTCTTAGATTCCATCTTTTGGTCTTCTTGATATGCCAATTTCTCCTCCGATATAACCTACGCATTAAAAAATCCATCTTCTCCAAATATCCCAAGCTTATAGGTCAACGCTTCCATGAGGAGGCTCACTCTATGATTTATATATGTGACTTGTGCTTCCAGCCACACAAACCTCTCCTCTATGAAATCTTGAGGGTTATTGACAAATTCATTGCCCATGGATGGTGTGTTATAACTTTCGGAACACAACTAGATCCCTTGCAACTTCCAACAATATATCCAAAGAAACATGCTCCGATACCAATATTATCCATAAACTATCATGGATATTCCATTGGACAATTTGTCACCACAAATCTGATAAATATATTAGAAAATCTAAAATCTACACTATGGGGGTTTATTTCTCCTTAGAGTTTTGGATCTGTTAATTATTTTTTATTTCCTATGTGTACAATTATAATTATTTATAAAATAGAGAATAGTGAAATAAAACTCACAAACTACAAATTAACATAAGATATAACTTGAGAAACCCTTTTGGAAGAAAACCCAACTAGAAGGTGAGGTTGTTTTGATCTCTTTCGTTGAATGGAGAATGGATGCAAGTAAAAAGAAGTGAGGCTTTTGTCCCATGGGCTGATATAGTGCACAAACCCTCTCTATTTTCTCTCTCCCTTTCCACTCTTGGCTACTTTTTTTATCTATGGAACAAAATGCACTCGAATAGAATGGAACTCATTTTCCTCTATAACACAACCCGATAGCCTACTAGTGGTTAAGTTTGACTCCAACTTTTAAATAGAGTTGCAATATTGACTATCCTAGAATATTATCCATCATGATCATGTGGGTAACCCATTTGACATGAATAATGGGGGATGGTGTGGCATCCTCTCAAATTTTGGTGGTCAAAACAGGAAGGTTAACTTCCAAGTGGTATAATGTTTTCATATTGACTATGATTGAGTTGATTCTTATATTGTTGGACAGATACCTATGTGTATAATACCTCTAGAAGGTGTGAAAGATGAGCATCAAATTTGTACCCCCAAAAATATCCATTTTATGCCTTAAACTACTTTCGTAAGGTTTCGGACCCCAATTCATTGAACTAGAACCCACCAGTAAAAATGGTCATACGCATTGATTACTCCACTTTTTCCACTCTAAAAGCTTCAAGATAGATGAAAAATCACATAGTGATCCAATCTAGATTAGAGGACATGGTATACTTATACTTTTATTTAGAGTGGGGGTCATAAATCTTCACGATGGATGAAAAATCACATAATGATCAAATATGAATTAGAGGACATGGTTTACTTGTACTTTTCTTTAGAGTAGGGATGGTACTATAATTTGACATTTTAGAAATTATGCCAAGTGCTTGATGAAAATTTCACACTCAAATTGTTTAATGCAATTCCTATCTCTCAAGTGTTTGACAAAACACTTGCAAGTCAAGTATTTAATTAATAACTAAATGTCAGGAATTTGTTGAAAATAATGATATAAGTGATATATTTTAAATGATGGGAAAGTATCTCTTTCAGATACCATACTTTTGTAATTCAATTCAAATGGTTTCGTTACAAATTTAAAGTAGCAATTGAAGCTTTTGCTAAAAGTTCCTATGGACCATCAATGTGTCATTTTTTAAGGTAAACAGTTGGAAGAACAATCTTTGTTATTTTATCATATAGTTTATGCAAAGATTCAACTATCCATTTGTTCTTGTGATTATAGGGAGAAGTGATGTGTTATGGTTTCCTTCAACTTCAAACTAGTGTCAGTTATAGATGTAGTGAAAAACAACACTACTAATCCAAATTCCTTGAATCTTTCTCTTATTTAGAATTCTTATATAATGGAGTACAATGAAGAAGTGTTGTTGGTGGAGATTACAACCTTGAAGGTAACACATAACATCTACTATATGAAAATGATTTGATTATCTACAAATTTTATGGGTATTACTAGACTCCTACATTAGAATTGTTTCTCTGGAATGGTTTTGATTTGGACAAAGAGATGTGAGATGTCTTTGCGCTTCAAGGAATTTTTTATTGTTCAATTATGATCATATAGATTACCATCAATTATTTTAGGAGGGCCTATGGTTTTGAGGAAGTTCAAGACTTTTTATATTTCCTTGCTTCTGTTGATGTTAATACTATAACAACTATTAGAATGTTAGTTTGGGTTTGTCTATGCAATTTTTCATTACATTATTGGTAGTTATCAATCTCCAAGGATATTGGGAATGCTTTTGGCATTAACATAAAACCAAATCTTGAGAAAGTTGTAGAAACATTATGCACATATGCATGCATATGTATTGAGATAAGCATTAGTGAGAATCTTCTAAACAAAATGATTCTCAGATGGAAGAATTTTAAATACGCATCTAGGGTTTATGTTCATCCACAAAAGAAGGAACTAAATAAAACCAAAGAGGCTAAATTTTCCAAATACATTGAGTTTAAATACTAAGCTTCATCACAATGAGATAAATCAATACATGTAAGAGTTAATTGGGGAATCCACTCCTTTCTAAGGGGATAAAGTAGAAAAAAAGAATACCAAACTTTCATCCTCAAGGGAGGTTGTGTTAGCTAACATCCATCTAAGTGGAACACAATGACATCGAGAAACTGCTACCTTTAATTTAGATAAGAAATTGGTTCATTATAAGAAATTATTACTTTTTGATTCATAATTAGTCACTGTAACTTTTTTTAACAAATATTATGAATCTTTTTCGGAAGGTTAAAAGAAGGGAAAAA
>APFE030660657.1:91101-107457 GCA_000404065.3 Pinus taeda | reverse complement strand
TTAAATTTCCACATCAACAGACAACTTGGATGCAGTTAACTTGTGTGACATGGCTTACATCACCCAACTCACTTGGTAAATTTGAGTTAGAGATCTTGGAGTTCAGTTAAGCATGTATGATTGCTAATTTGTAGTAATCAAGATCGATTATTTCAAGTTGTTTTCAGTTAAACTAGTTCTAACTATTGGAGGAATTAGTGGAAGGTTAGTTGTGCAGTGGGACTTCACTTTAACTCAATGATCATCTAGTTAATTGATCAATCAAACCAAAATAGCTAGTGCATGCAGAGAATTCAAGTTCCTCAATTATCATGGAAATTCCAAGGTAGTGTAACAACAGTTGTAGATTAGTATTGAATGTATATGTGTTGCATGCAATCAAATGATCAACCTTGGGAATCGTGCAATCATTTTGGAGGAAAATACTAAATAATAGGGGCTTAATTTCCTTAGGAATTGCACAAGGAAATAGGGGCTCAAGTAGAGGCAAAAATTGACTAAGTCTAGGTTAGAACTTCTCAGTGAGTAGAGAGATTGGCTATTCACTTGCAGGTTGTGCTCATTTGAGCATAACAATTGTAATACATCTCTATTCATCAGATTAATGCAAGCATACATAGGGGTTTTTAGCATATTACTTTCCCGTGGAAAAATATTGTGTGCATGTGTGTTATTTATCATTGCATGTTTATGACTGATGTTATAAATTATGAATTAAATTATGCAGAGCAATAGAGTAGGTTTGTGTCTTGTGATTTTGATTAAAATTTCATTAGCAGTCGCAAACCTACACCATAATTTCTACATTTTTGAAAATATGGAGTAATATTTTCTACATCTAAACTCAATTTTGAATCAGGTTCCTGCAAATTTGGATACATTTTTATTCAAATTGACATGGATTAAAGAAATTCAATTCAATTAGATAATCGAAATATAAATAAGATCTGAACATACTGGAGATGGAAAGGAAGAACTCTGTGAAGGACTTTGATTAGCAATATGGAACAAGCTAGAATTTGAAGAATTGGCCATTTGATATTATTGATTTTTTGTCCCTGCATTTGAGTAAAATCAGAAATAAAAATTTGTGTGCATATCCAAAATTAATCTCAACAACCATATAACCACAATCTAAATTTCAATGTAGTTTTCAAACCATTTTTCAAGAATAGGGTGACTTTAAGCGGAAAATGTATACTATGAACTATTGTAATTCATGTGGATGCATCCTAAAGGATAATTTGAGATTAATATGCCATTTTATGTGAAATTAAAATTTCAGATAGATTTTAAACCCACCTAGTGCGCTTATCATAAAAAAGCACACTGATGCATTTAAAAAATTAATAGCACCAGGGCATTCAAATAATACCCACATTGGTTTCTAACATTCTGAAAAAAAAAATATGTTATCACATTAGTGCTCTTTTACAAAAATGCACCGACGCGTTTAAAAAAATAGCACCACTATGCACTTGTTTCCTGATTTAAAAAAATAAAAACGAATTCAATCAACTCAGTGCTCTTATAACAATTAGAACATTGATTCTTTTAGATAGAAACTGCACTGTTGCATTAAAAAAATTAATCGCACTATAAAAGTTGTGTCATGTCGGTGCATTGAAAATTTTGGCGCCCCGACAATGTCAGTGCACTTTTATATAAACACATTGGTGCGCCTAACTATTGAACGCACCAATGTGCATAGAAATTGAAAAAAAAAAAACAATTTATTTTCTTTTTTAAAATTCAAAAATGAGAAGCAATTGATTTTTCAAAATATAATTTCATAAAGTCTTTTAAATAGCAAAAAGCTATTCACCATTTCATTATTTTACCTGAAATTTCAAGTGGCTGATTTGAAAAAGAGACATACCAAGAGCACTATGTCGTAGAAGAATACTTTGGAGAAGCAGAACTATTCAGAAGATCAGAAGCTAAAAGGTATTGTGATTCACTCTTAAACTTGCATAGTAAAAGAATTAAATTTTGTTGTTTATAATAAAAATTTTACTATATATTTTACTAGTAAAAATTTTTACGATCTGCTTTCCTATTTAAATTTAATTAAAATTTAGACAAAAAACAAAAAAAATCAATACTCACGTTAAACTCTCGCTTCTTCCTGCAAAATTTCACTTTAGGATTTGACTTCCTCCATCACTTCACAATTAGGGTTTTTCAATTTAGGCATTTTAGATCTAATGGGTTTTTGTACATACTATATATAGAATGTTTGACATATAAATTAGGGGAATCAATTATTGAATTAGATCCAAACTCTATCGAACCTTTCTATTTGTTTTTTTAAATGATTATATATTTTGCAGTGCACCCTCTATAATTCAGCGCGTCGATATATTATAGCACTCTCTATTTTGTCCAGTCTGTTAATCGTTGCTCCTAGTGTAATAAAATGCACCAACGTGCCACTTCTAAATAAACACCGTTAAATCATTTTGGTGCTTATCCGTACAAATCGCAATGTAATAATTTAAAATTATTTTTAAAAATTAATTTCCATGACATTGTTAAACAATTAAACACCCTGTGTGTTTAATGATCTAAATACACCAATTTGTTTATTTAGATAAAGGCACCGATTACTAGAGCTTTTTTTGCTAAAAATTATTTGATTTATTTGTAAAATATATTGTTATAAGTTGTATATTAATAAAAAAATGTCTTATAAGGTCTCAAGTAACAAAAATATTGATTGACATAATGATAGCACATAAAAAAAAAACAGAGAAGGCAAGTTTTTTGTAAATTCTTTACAAAATTAATATGTTTGAACTATATGTAAGTTTAACTAATATGTATTGGTTGGTATGTGTCATGCAAAACCAGAAATTGAACAAGGACGATAAGATTATTTCTAATCTAAGTGCAAAAGAGCGTAAAAGCCTCATAGTAAAATTGCAGAATGATGAATAAAGTGAAAGAAAAAATACTATTCAATATGACCTTTTTTTTTAACTTTTCATTAATAATTTACTTAAGAATATTAGATAACATGTTTCAAACAATCTATTAATTCATATATATTTAATGTTCTACAGGGAGCAACAATGAAGGAAAAAATCAAATGTCATTCTAAGAAAAGAAAAATTATATAACATTCAAACGACGATGAATTGGTCCTTAGCTTTATCTGGAGTAATGTTGGAGGTTAATGAAAGGGGGAATTTTTTTTACAAAACTATGAGGGATCTAGTGGAACGAAAGTATAGACGTACTTTCCACTTACAATACAAAAATCAATCCAATGGTTATAAGAACCAAATTATACCTAAACTATAGGAAGCATTTCCAGAGAAATGGTTAATGAGACATGTCAGACTTGTAATAGCCAAAACATACAACAACAAAAAAGAATCATTCAAAAGGTAATATTCCCAATTGTATAAAATGATTTTCTAGAATTATTTGTATATATTACTACAAACCATTCATTTATTAATATTGATTTTGTTATATTTAGTTTTCATATATCATTATAAAAATACTTCATTACTTTTTCAGGAAGATTATGAAAATCCCAAATGATCAATGCGCTGATATGCAAAACATGCCATTAGGAATGTATAAAAAAGTGTATAAGGAGATGGTCAAAGAAATGGACATAATTGCATCGCAGGAGGGGCCATCTCAACAACAACGTGCTTCAAATGTATGTAATCATGATTGACTTTGTACATATAAAAAAATTATTTAGCATTAAGTATTAATTTTCAAGCATTTTCTTACATAAAAGAAAACGAGATGGAACTCATTCATCACATAAAACAGGATGACAAGGAAGAAAAGTGTTGATTTCAAAGTTTGTGAGTATAAATTGTTAATATTTCCTTATAACAACTCAAGGTTTCATTTTTCTATATTTTAAGTTGTTTTAGAACAACCATCTTTGAATGTCTCCAAATAGGTGTTAACATACAAAGAAGAGTCATCAGAAGATTGATTGACATTGGGGTTAAATAATGGTTGTGAGTATATGTTGACATATAAAAAATTAATTGTGGGATTTGTAAGTATCTATGTTGTTTTACCTCTCTGAGTTTATAATTAGTTGAACAAAAAAATAATTTATATTAAATTTATGATTCATAATGGAGTTTAAAACATGCAGGAAACAAAGTATGGAACTATGTGAACATAAGACTTGTTGTAGCAAGGCATGAAACTTGATTTTGAAACCATGCACACAGTTTATGAGTCATTTCTTGCTATGGTACATTGTTATTCGATTTACATTGATGTACATTATTTATTTCAATTTTTATTATTCTTACCAATGTAGATACCATCATTACACTTTATTTTTAAGTTTGTAGATGGAACATGAAGAATACTAAAACAATCAATGCAATCAACAAAACATTCATCCAAATAACCCGTCATGGAAGTAGCTTGAGTATTGAAAGTAGTTCCAATGAAGAATGATGATTTATTTGGATATCAATGCAACCTATTGTATTTTTTGAAATAATTGTCTATGAAAAGCAAACATTTTTTTTAATGTAATGGACATAGTGTCCCAATTGAAAAATGAGGGGTTATCAATAACAATCTCATTTTGTAAGACAAAGAGCCTCTTATTGATATATAATAAAACACATTTAAATTTATTCTATTGTGTTATCCAATGTCGCCATGAAATGTTATACCACTAATTAAATACAAGGATGATTAAATATTATAATGAAGAGATGTAAAATCTCATAATATAACAAATTAATCCAAACATCATATACAAATGCACTAACCAAATTTTAATTTATATGAATAAAGTTATAACCTATATGTCGATTTTTCGATGAATAAAAGATTTTAAAAATTACAATAATTGCACAGTCACTGGTCAGTGTTTCCAAAAAAAAGAATCTCATTAAAAAAACCGGTGTGTCTAGAACACAAAAATGCACCAATGTGTTATGTTATATAAAAGCACCATGAGGGTATATTTTTGCATGCCTGGTTCCTTTTAAGAAAACAAGAGCACCAATGTGTTTATCTCTTCAAGCATCGGTCATGTTTGAGATTAATGCTCCATTGCATTGTAATTCTTAACGCACTAGTGATTTCATATAACTAACTTCCCAGTCCTAAAAAAATATTATTTTAAGCTCCATGCATTATGAAAACTAACAGCACTAGTCCTCTTGTATAACTAACGCACCAGGGTTTGTGTACAAACGCTTTGCATTAGCGTTGTAAGTTTAAAAAAAACATTGGTACAAAAAAAAATTTGCATGCCCCGGTGTCGTTCCTTAGAAGAATGTTCATGGGTTTTTTTATCTCTTAGCATCAGTGCGATATTTATTATGCACTGATATTCTTTGCATTCAAAGCCCTAGTGCTTTTAGTTATGTATGTCGCCCAATGATTTTTATAGATTTTCCTGTAGATTCACAAGCTCATGGAATCTACTAAAACAAGAGACAAGAATATACTTCTAGTTTCAACCACTGGAAGCCAATAGATCGATGAAAACAATATGAGCAAGAAGAAGACAAATCAATGGCACATAAAGCAATAAGTTTTTTTGGGGAAAGCCACTGCTTAAAACCCCGCCTATCTATATTGCATTAATCATAAATATGAGTGAAGATACAAAGCTTGTTCTCACTAGAAAAATTCCGCACAAGTAAGCTCAACTCTCTACCTCACAAGCCCGCTCTTAGCCAACACTTAGCCAATTTCCAGTGCCTATCAGGCCCCTATTTCCTTGTGGAATTCCTAGGCTGAATAATCCATATTAATGGGAATCCAGTGCTTCCAAAAATGTGCAATCCAATCTAGGTCCTCTTCCTGATTACATGCATGATCTATACAACTCAATAAATCATACAACTGATAGTACACTGTCCCTGCACTCTAGTCTCAACTGGGTCTTTCTCAGAATTGACATGCATGAGTTTCTGATGAGAGAATCTTCAGTTATCTAGAGTAGCACCTATGGATGCACAAGTGCACTAATTGATTGTTAATCCTCTACTAGTTCAAGAAACTGTTAAAACTAGTTTAACTGTCTATAACTTAGTAAACTGAGTTATCTAATTACAACTCAATCTAAACTCATATTGGACCACTGAAATTTAGGGAGAACATATGCATGACTTCCAAAATACTTCCAACTTGAAATTCCTAAGCTAATTAAGTTAATTAAACTTAATTAACTATTTACAAGTTGCTATGAGAATAGAATTCTATTTTAATTCTCAGTTTAAATTCAAGGACAAATTTAAACTCGAATTTCTGGTTACCATTTCTCAACACTCCCTCTCAACAAGAAGGGGATTATCTGCTACCCAAATCTTGTCTTTGTGAAATTGGAGTTTACATCTTGGCAATGCATTTGTCAAAATGTCAACATCTTCGCCCTCCGTGGGAATGCACTCTAACAACATGATCCTCCTCAATACACAATCTTGTAGATGATGATATCAGATATCAATGTGCTTGGACCTATCATGAATAACTGGTTTTTAGATAGTTTGATACAACTTTGATTATCACAGTAAATCATTCTAGGATCCATCTGCTGACCAAACAGACCAACCAAGATCTCCCTCATCTAGATGGCCTCACATGTTGCCTGACTTGCAACCATGTATTATGCCTCTGCTGAACTGAGTGCAATTGATCTCTGTTTCTTGCTATACCAAGAAACTATCATTGAACCAATACTGAAAATCCCTCCTGATGTGAGTTTCCAGTCGGATGGAATCCCTGCCCAATCTACATTCGTGAAGCCTTGAAGCTTCACTCCCTCTGTTTGTATGTACCATAATCCATACTAAGTAGTTCCCATGAGGTATTTCAATACATGTTTTGCCACCTTCCAATACATCTTGGTAGGTTTAACCATCACTTGACTCAACTGGTTAACTGCATAGTATAAATTTGGTTGTATGTTCACCAAGTACATGAGTGAACCCACAAGCTACCTGTAAACAATAGCTTCCACTACCTCTCCTGAATTACCATCCTCCTTCCTCCAGTTATCAGCTACAGGAGTCTCCATAGGCTTGCAACTCTCCATGCGAAACCTCCTGCATATCTCATTAGCATACTTGCCTTGAGACACAAATAACTCCCCATCACCCTGCCATACTTCCATGCCCATAAAGTAATGCATGAACCCCAATTCCTTCATCTCAAACTCTCTCACAAGGTCCTCCTTGCAATATTTGATCAACTGATCATCACTTATCACTATGAGATCATCAACATAAAGTATAGTGATAAAAAATTTACCTTCCACCACTATGTGGTACAGGTTCCCATCCACTTCACACTTCATGAAGCCCAACCCGGTGAAGTAGCTATCTATCCTGGAGTACTAAGCATAAGGTGCTTGCTTCAACCCATACAATTCTCTCTTGATCCAACACACATGTGACTTATGGTTGAAGGTTTCAAAACCTTCAGTCTACTCTATGTACACCTATTCCTGAATCCTGCCATTAAGGAAGGTTGTATTTACATCCATCTGATGTATCTTCCAACCCATCTACACTGATAGTGCCAATATAGATCTAATTGACAAGTACCTTGCAACAGGAGTAAAAGTATCATCATAGTCAATCCCCTCTACTTGTTAAAATCCATGAGCCACAAATATAACCATATGCTTCTCCACACTACCATCTGTAGCTTGCTTTACCCTGTAAAGCCAATGGGAGCTCACCACGGACTTATCCTCCAGTCTTAGGGCCACAGTCAAAACACTGTTATGAACTATGGAGTCATACTTCTCCACCATGGCATCAACCCAAATCGACTGCTGCACTATTTCCTCAAAGGAAAATGGCTATGTCACAACGCATCTTCTCATAAGAGCCATTTATCCAGTCTACCTGTGATGTGACCTCCTCTTTTGCATTGTGATGTGGGTGCTCCCACATTCTCTCTAGCATCCGACAACAATCTATCCACCTCTCTAGTGCACTTTCTCCAATCTCTGGAAGACTACCTGAGTGGATATATCCACTCTCCGCTCATCTGCATGTGGCTTCTCCACATCAATCTGAGGCTCCTCAAACTTAGGAGTTAAAATATCCTCAACTGCATGTAGCTCAAGCTCCCTCTCTAGGGAAACTCGCATGGCCTTCTCCTTATCGAATCTGACATCCTGCTGGTCGACAAGTACACCCGATAGTTGTGAGGTGTATAAGTGTACCCACAAATATCCCCAACTCTAATATTGGATCCAACTTCTTCTGTGCATCTTTTGTTACATGGAAATATATCGATGACCCAAAGATCCGAAAGTGACCAACATCTAATCTCTTACCAGAATGAGCCTCCTTTGGTGTCTTCATCCCAAGTATCTGATGCGAGCTATGGTTTTGAACATAAACTGTCGTGTTGCATGCCTCCGCCCACAATTGTAGTGGGAGACTTTGATCATGTAACATCACCCTCACTCCCCTAATATTCTTATGTTCTTCCTCTCGGGCAACCCATTTTGCTGACGGTTATGGGGTGTCATCAACTCCCATTTAATCCCTTCCGCTACACAAAAGTTCTTAAAATCATTTGAGACATACTCACCATCTAAATGGACTCGCTCTAGAATAACCTCTGCTTGATTGTCTTGTGAAAGGAAGAATTGGTGTATTTACCCAAAGTATACCCCTTGCATGTATCAACTTGCTCTAGTGTACCTTTGGGAAGACCAGTAGAGATCTGCTGCATAATTTTCAAAGCCCCATGACGCAAGTGGCCCAATCGCCTATGCCACAACTCACCAACTTCTTGGCTTTGCACCATCTTTGCTTTCATGCTTAAATTAGTACAATCCTCTACCTCCATCTTATAGATATTCTTATCTCGAATCCCTATCTTCTTTACTTGACCCGTGGCTATGTGTCAAAGGAACGCCTTTCCTTTTGAGAAAATCACATCATAGCCTCTATCCTCAAGCATGGCAATGGATGCCAAGTTCTTCTTTAGCACAGGCACATACATAACATTCTTCAAGGTGAGTGGAGCCCCATGCTCCCTCTGAAAAGTAACCGTGCCCAATCCAATAGCACTATACCTCCTATCATCACCCATCTCAATATGCATATGGAGATACTTCTCCTCTGGGTCACTGAATAACTCCTTGTCACCAGTCATGTGGAATGAAGCTCCACTATCTAAGTACCATACACTTCCCATCATTGATGACACCATGCATGCAATGAGGGAAAAATCTAATTCGAATTGAAAGGCCAAAGCCTCATCCACTGCCCCTTCTGGGGACTTCTTCTTGGACTTCTTGAGCAGACAATTTGTAGAAAAGTGTCCCAACTGATGACAATGAATTCATTTCACTCTCACCATGTCTTTCTTCTTGCCTCCATGATAAGAATCCAATTTGGAATGGTAATCTTTCCCTTTCCCCTTCTTCGCCTTAATTGCTAAGGCACACCGATGAGCCCCATAAATGGGTAACTATATGGGCTCATTCTGCCTCTTATTTTGATTTAATCCACCATTCTCAGTAGTTTTGTGCATTTTTTTGAATATATTTATGTCAATAGAGTGGAATGGGTT
Organism: Pinus taeda; assembly: GCA_000404065.3. NCBI lineage: Eukaryota > Viridiplantae > Streptophyta > Pinopsida > Pinales > Pinaceae > Pinus > Pinus taeda. Next base: position 97,902 of record APFE030660657.1, on the reverse strand, counting down.
GGTCACTTTGCCATGTAGTCTAATGAGTGTTTATTGCAGACTTTTTGGACAATTTTGGATAAGGACCAGGAATTTATGAGTAAAATGGCAACCAAACTCAAGGAAACGGGGATGAGGACTTGTAGGAGGAGTGTCTCCTTCATTGATGACCCCTTTCCTCGAATCCTCCATTAGCAACTCGTAGGACAAAGGCCCACATTGATGATTCCAAGGGGCAGCCGAGCAAGTCAATGTAGGACTGTTGTTATCTTTAGTTCTAGGAAGCCGAGTTCCCTAATTTTAGGAGGACTATTGAGAGTCCCCACTTGTATAAATAAGAAGGCTTCGAGCCTCAGCAAGTTAGCCAATTCTTAGTATATTTTCGCACTTTTGTGCAGCATTGTACTCAGCTCATTTTCGAGCTCTTTTTTAAGACAGTTTTGTGATGTAACTGCTATTTTTTTATAAATGAAGATGAACCAAGTTTTGAACTAGTACTGATCTTTTCTAGAGGGCTGAAGCTCTTAGGTTAGGGCCCAACCCAAGTTGCCCAGCACCTCCTTTGTGTATTTATATGTTTTGTTTCCATTCATAAGTTAATTTCTGCTGCACATACTCATTTTACTTCATTAGATTAGGTTGTTTTTGATGGTTAGAATAGTTGTTTTTGCTTCAAGTTGCTTAAGTAGTTTGTTGCAGTGACAGAAAAAGGTCCAGAAAGGTCAACATCAGGTCTTGATCTCCTTTCTCCCTCCTTGTGACTATGATTTGAGGTCAAGGCACTACTGCTGCCACCAAAAACACAAATTTTTTTTCTTCCAATGCAACTGCTAGTGTGATATTTCGAGTTGGAGAAGTTGATATTAGTTTGGATTCACATTCTTAGATCGTTTCCTATTCATTTACCATGGTTTTATCACATGCTTTTATGTTCATAAGATAATTTACAACATTTCTCTAGTTTTAGATCAGAAATTAGGTTAAGTTAGACAAAACTCTGTTTTTAGTTCTTTCTATGGTCAATTTTGCTAAGTGAATGTGCAGATCTATTGTAAGACATCTCAGCTCACCATCCCTCCATAAAATAGCCAGCACCAACTCACTTCTCCTAGATTTCCCACCTCATTTGCCACATTTTGCCAATCTTCCCTAATTTCTGCATTTTTTCACAAAGTTTCTTTCTTGACCTTTGAACAAATCCAACCATCTCCTTCGTTCCTGATCTTCCTTGACAAGTTCTAGACCACTCAACACCTTCATCCAGCCTTCATTTCCCTTTTCCCATCATTTTTCCATGTTCAAACCTCCAAAAACCACTTTCAGCCTTTTCCTTTAGATCCTCCTATAGAACCTCTTGTAGATCCCCTGCAGCCTCCTGTAGAATTTCCTGTGAGTGATTTTTCAAAGTTTGATCACAATGGAAGTCTTCAGAAGGGTACTAGGGACTTCTTAGGACCTCTCCACACCTTCCTCACCTTCTGCAAAAGCCAACTCCATCTTCCTTTACCACCAACCCTCTGCACAGTCACAACTAGTCTAATCACAAGCATAATAATTCCACATAAAAATACTCAAAAGTACAAAAAGGTGATTTCTTCTCATTTCTCTTCAGAAGTAGCTTGAATAAATGCAATTTACCTTTTTAGTAGTCAATGACACCCTTTTCAGTAGTTTCCATCTCTTTTTGCAAAAGTAGGGTTAGTGGGTAAATTAGGGTTTGTTAGGGTGTGTGTTTCATTTCAGTTTTCCTTCTCTTTCTGCAAGTAGAATAGCCCCTGTAGAGTTAGCTTTCTTCCATCATAGTAAAAGCTTCTTCTGAGAAATCATAGAAGTTGGCTTAAGCTCCTAGCGAACTTGAACCAGTTGATCAGGTGACAGCTTACAATAAGAGCTAGTACTTATACATACAGCACTGTCGCTTCCAAGTTTGTTATGAACTATTAGGTTGATAAAAGTAAAGAAGGAAGCCCCAGGAGTTGCAGCATTATTGCTGCAATACTGGAGCTCACCACTCTTTTTGGTGCCGTTGCCGGGGAAGCGTCAGAGTATTTTGTGATTATTGTTTTTCTTCTATTTTCTACTGCAACATTCTACTAAGTAGGTTATTTCAGCAAAAGTATAGTTGTTTCATTTCAATTCCGCAATTTCAATTCTGCAATTTCATTTCAGCAAGCATAGATTAGGCATTTCCTGCTTTCATTTCAATTCTGCAATTTCATTTTAGCAAGTGTAAATTAGGGATTTCCTGCTTTCATTTCAATTCTGCAGTTTCATTTCAACAAAGTAGATTCATTTCATTTAGTTGCAATTTGTTGTTCAATCCATTTAATTTTGCTGGTACAAGCAAAAAAAAAAAACAAAACAAAACAAAACAAAAAACAAAAACAAAAACAAAAAAAAACAAAAACAAAAATCACTCATAAGAGAGATTTCCTTTCATTCCTCATAGGAATAGAGACAATTTAGGAAAATTCCTACCCAACACCCCCACCACATCACTGAGTCACCCTTCTCTCTTCTTTGGTGGCAGTGATCCAAAAGAACCTATAGGTGAAACTCCAAAGATATACGAAGATCCTATAATAGAAGAAGAGCAAGAAACCATTCCTCCTGAGACCATGGATGAAAACATAAATGTTAGAGGAAATGGGGAAAGAATAGAAGGTGCCTTTCCTATCCGAGAGATCAATGGGGACACAAAAATGAAAAACATAAGCCCTTCAGCTTTACCTCACTTCCATGGGTTGAGTACTGAAGATCTTGATACCTTCTTGTTTGAATTTGTTGTTCTCTGTTGAACCTATGACTATGTAGAAGACGAGCAGAAGTTGAAATTGTTTCCTTCTACCCTAAAGGATGCAGCATTACACTGGTTCATGGGGTTACTTGGAAATAGTATCACAACTTGGGCTCAGATGCAACAAGCCTTTAACAACAAATACCATACTACTGTAGGTCAAAGGATACTAAGGAAGAAATCTTCCCAATGACCATGGGAGGTGATGAATCTTTAGAAGACTATGAAGAGAGGTTTCTACTCAGTTATAAAAGGGCCAGGTGCACACTTGACCCTAAATCTCTGAAGTTGGTTCTGCTCAGAGTCCTTGAAGACCTTCTAGATACCCTCCATCTCCTGGCTGGGGGAGACATCTACAAACTACCTTATGATGACATAAAGACTGTGTTTAGAAACAATTCGAGGTCAACTAGAAAGAGAGGTAGGGGAGGTCACCCTTTAGCCAATACATCCTCATCCAATTCATCCCTTAGAGACGAACTTGAGAACCAGCTGGAAGATTTGAAGAGTGAGGTGTGGCAGAATCTTGCCATGCAAATGTATACCTTGCATATCAAAAGGAAATAATAGGAAGCCGAGAGGGCTTTGGCCATCTTTTGTCCTAGGTTCACTAGCAAGCATCCTAGGAATGAATTTCCATTACACTCTATAGAAGTGTGTTTAGTCTGTGAAGAAGACCATCTTACGAATTAGTGCCCTTCCTTGCCCGGAATTAACGCTACATATCAGGGGGCTGAAGGAGCCACTGAAAAACTCTATTTCATGAATTGAAGGAGGCCACATGGACTCAGAACTTACCAATAGGGAATTCAAGGGACATCCTAGAACTATTACAACCCCAATCAAGCCACTTCCATGCCTTCTTTGGGTCCCCCTGCTCATCCTTCCTGGTCCACACCCCCTCCTTGGTCGTATCCTCCTCAATACTAGGCTCCGCCAGTTGCTCATTCGTTTCACTGTTATGCACAAGCATAGCCTCAGTAGAATGCACCCCATCAGGGGTGGAGGCCCCAGTACAACTCTCCTCCCACTCTTTTGCCTCCTACACCTGCTCAACCACAACCATTACCTCCTGCTCCACCAAGACAACCCCAAATACCTGCTCAACCAAACCCGAACCCCAACAACAGATAGGCCCAACAAGTATATAGTGGAGAAACATCATGCCCGACCTATGCTGTGGAGATTCAGGAGATTAACCTACAGTCTGGGAAGGTTCTCCTAGATAGCCAACCTCCTCCTAAGGAGGATGAGGAAGAAAAACAAGAAAGTGAACCAAAAGCCATTCCACCCTTCCCTGAGAGACTAACAGGAACCACACAACTGACCCCAGAAGAAACTGAATTTCTGGGAGAACTAAAACAGTTATGTGTAAAGATACCACTTCTCCAAGCCATAAAGGATGTGCCTATATACAACAAGTTGATCAAGGAGAAGTGCTTCAGGCACCCAGGCAACCGCAAGAGAGATGCCCCAACTATCAATGTCATAGGCAACTGTCTGACCTGATGTTGGGGCAGGTAATCTATCTGAAATATCTAGACCCTAGGAGTCTTGTAGTCGATGTCCACATCAATGGCACCATAATCCCCCATACCTTGATTGATCTAGGGGTTGCCATTAATGTGATGACCAGGGACACTATGCTAAAACTCAACCTCCAAGGTTCCCGGAGAAAGACCTCAACAGTATTGCAATTAGCATACCATTCCACCGTGACCCATGAGGGGATTGTGGAAGATGTAATGGTCTCTATTGATTCCTGGGAGTACCCGGCTAATTTCATGGTTCTCCAGCCTAAGGCAAAGCTCACTGGGTATCCTCTCATCCTAGGAAGACCTTGGTTGGCTACTGCAGATGGCTACATCAGTTGTTAAGCTGAGAACATGAAAATCGAGAACAGGCATATGTCCAACCAATTAGTCCTATATCCTCCTGCCCAACTTTCGCTAGAACATGATTTACCTCTCTGGTTGGAGGAGGAAGATGAGGATGAAATCTATTCTGCACCATTGTGTACAATAGAGGCTACCATGGGGGGTACCAAACCAAGCATGATCTTATTGAGAACTTGATTCAGAATCCACCCCCCAGTGGGTTGCCATTAGAAGAGCTGGTGGAAGAAACCCAAGCCAATCCTTTAATTGATCTCTGTGTGGCTGATCCAACCTCTCTTCAAGTTAAGAATGTGGAATTCAGCTCAGAAAGAACCTTGAAGATCAACTCATCCCTATCCACTTCTCAGGAGAAAGAATTGTGTAGCTTATTGAAAAATCACTTGGATGCTTTTGCTTGGAGCTATAAGGAGATGAAGGGAGTCTGCCCTTCAGTCTGTACTCATCACATTTACATTAAAGAGGATTGTAAACCAATCAGGTAGCCTCAAAGGAGGATGAATCCAGCCCTTAAGGACATTATCAAAGAAGAACTGCAAAAGTTGTTGGATGCAAGATTCATCTACCCCATCTCTGATAGCGAATGGGTTTCTCCTTTGGTGCTTGTGCCAAATAAAAATAGGAAGTGGAGAATATGTGTAGATTATCGAGAACTAAACAAGGCCACCAAGAAGGACCATTTCCCTTTGCCTTTCATAGATCAAGTGTTAGATGGCATGGCAAGGAAGAAGTTCTTCTCATTCCTAGATGGGTTTAGTGGGTACAACCAAATCCAAATCAACCCAAAAGACCAAGATAAGACCACTTTCAATTGTCCTTGGGTTACTTTTACATACTGGGTCCTTCCTTTTGGGTTGTGCAATGCTACCGCCACTTTCCAGAGAGTAGTACTGAGCATATTTTCTGAACTGGTTCATGATTCAGTGGAAATCTATATGGATGACTTTACCCCTTATGGTTCTAACTTCTAGGAAGCTTTGACTAACCTGGGAAAAGTTTTAGCCAAGTGTATTGAAATGAACCTGTCTCTCAGTCCTAAAAAATGTGAATTCCTGAAGACTGAAGGGACCATGCTAGGTCATACAATTTCTCACCAAGGATTACAGGTGGATCCCAACAAGATTGTTATCATCCAAAGGGCCCCACCTCCTCAAAAGGTAAGAGATGTTCAGAGTTTTCTAGGCTTAGCAAGGTATTATAGAAGATTCATTAAGGATTTTAGTAAGGTAGCCTCTCCATTGTTTGGTCTTTTCGGAAAAGATGTTGAGTTCATATGGACTGAAAACTGTCAAGAGGCTTTGGATGCCTTGAAAGGTAAACTGGTAACTACCCCAATTTTGAGAGATCCAAACTGGGCCCTACCTTTCCACATTCACACATATGCCTCGAACAAAGCGATAAGAGCAACCTTAGGGCAGGTTGATGAGAAGCTGCCTTATACCATATATTTTGTCGGTAAAAACCTGTCCAAGGTAGAATTAAACTACATTGTAACACTCCTAGCTGTAGTCCATTCCCTAAATAAGTTCAAACACTACATCACTGGCTATCAAACATTCATACACACTGATCATGCTGCAATTAGGTATTTGATGAATAAATCGGATGTAAATGCTTGTATCATTAAATGGTTACTTTTATTGCAGCAATTTGATTTGACCATTGTTGATAAACCGGGTAAGGAAAATGTTGTTACTGATTTTCTGTCTAGACTAGATCTGCCTGCAAGTGAAGAAGCAATGGTGGATGATCAAATGCTAGATGAACACCTATTTGCTATTTCAATACTCTCTCCATGGTTTGCTGATATAGCAAATTACTTGGTCTCAGCACAGTTTCTGCCACACCTATCCTCAAAAGAGAAGAGAAAGATCGTCAGGAAAAGTACCCCATTCACCTGGATTGGGGGCAATATTTTTAAACTTGGCCCAGATTAGATTTTGAGGTGATGTGTTAGGGAGGAGGAATTTTTTGACATCCTCCTAACCTGTCATGATGGGCCCTGTGGGGGCCATTTTGCAGCAAAGAAGACTGCCTTCAAAATTTTGCAAGCAGGTTACTATTGGCCCACTCTTCATCAAGATGTCAGGAGATATATCAGCCAATGTGACCGATGTCAAAGGATGGGAA
>APFE030660657.1:63207-87697 GCA_000404065.3 Pinus taeda | reverse complement strand
GAAATTCCCTCTCTAGTTTTAGAAAAACAAACCTCAGTTATTCCTCTGTTTTCGGTTTTGAAAGTTTGTTGCCTTCCTCCTCAGCTGAACATTTCCAGCATTCACTAAACACCATGACCAGAGGTTTTATGAGAAAGGAGCCTTTGAACTCCAACAAATTGCATGAACACCCATAAGTGGTATCCCTCTTCACCAAGGCAAACTGGATGCCTTTCTTTGAGAGAATTCATGGATATGATGAGGAGGTGACAGAGAAATTTTTAATGTCCTTAAGGCCACATTCAAAAAACCATGCTACAATCAGTTTCAGGGGTTTGACCATGGAGCTTACACCAGAATTTATCTGCAGAATCATAGGTCTTCCACTTGGGCTCCCCTGGAGCAAAGAATAAAAACCATTAGGACAGGTTGCTAAAAATACATTTTTTTCAGCCTAATGAACATCCTGTAGAGGATAAGAATGGGGTCAGAAGGACAAATATACCTCCTCCATGGGGTGAGGTCAGCTACCATATCATGAAATATATCTCCTGTGAAGGGAGATATAGTATATTCTATGGTTATCACTTCAAGTTATTGCATTAATTGAGATATGGGATGGACCTACCTGTTGTTAGGACTGTTGGAAGGGGTTAAGGAGGAGGAAGAACAGTAACATTGGGAGGAAGTGGACAGGAAAGTAGGTTTCCATGACAGAGAGGAAGACATCATATCAGAGGCTTGGGATGTCAGGGAATCTGTTAGAACTATTAAATATGAAGAACTAGATTAGTTGCTTAGAGGATGAGCAACCCATTCAGTAGGGGGGTGATGATGAGCCCTAGAAATGGGTAACTATATGGGCTCATTTTGCCTCTTATTTCAATTTAATCTACCATTCACAGTAGTTTCATGCATGTTTTTGAATATATTTATGTCAATAGAGTGGATTGGGTTGGTCACTTTTCCATGTAGTCTAATGAGTGTTTATTGCAGATTTTTTGGACAATTTTGAACAAGGACCAAGAATTTATGAGAAAAATTGCAGCCAAACTCAAGGAAACAGGGATGAGGACTTGTAGGAGGGGTGTTTGATTCATTAATGATCCCTTTCCTTGAATCCTCCATCAGCAGCTCGGAGTACAAAGGCCCACATTGATGATTCCAAGGGGCAGCCAAGCAAGTCAAAGTAGGACTACTGTTATCTTCAGTTCTAGGAAGCCAAGTTCCCTAATTTTAGGAGGACTGTTGGGAGTCCCCACTTGTATAAATAAGAAGCCTTCAAGCCTCAGTAGGTTAGCCAGTTCTTAGTATATTTTCACACTTTTTTGCAGCATCGTACTCAACTCATTTTCGAGCTCTTTTTTAAGACAGTTTTGTGATGTAACTGTTATTTTTTGATAAATGAAGATGAACCAAGTTTTGAATTAGTACTGATCTTTTCTAGAGGGTTGAAGCTCTTGGGTTAGGGCCCAACTCAAGCTGCCCAACACCTCCTTTGTGTATTTATATGTTTTTTTTCCATTCATGAGTTAATTTTTGTTGCACATACTCATTTTACTACATTAGATTAGGTTGCTTTTGATGGTTAGAATAGTTGTTTTTGCTTCAAGTTGCTTAAGTAGTTTGTTGCAGTGACAAAAAAAGGTCCAAAAAGGTCAAAAACAGGTCTTGATCTCCTTTCTCCCTCCTTGGGACTATGATTTGAGGTCAAGGCACTATTGCTGCCACCAAAAACACAGTTTTTGTTCTTCCAATGCAACTGCTAGTGTGATATTTCGAGTTGGAGAAGTTGATATTAGTTTGGATTCACATGCTTAGATTGTTTCCTGTTCATTTACCATGGTTTTCTCGCATGATTTTCTGTTCATAAGATATTTTTTAGCATTTCTCTGGTTTTAGATTAGAAATTAGGTTAAGTTAGACAAAACTCTGTTTTTAGTTCTTTCTATGGTCAGTTTTGCTAAGTGAATGTGCAGATCTATTGTAAGATATCTCAGCTCACCATCCCTCAATCAAACAACCAGCACCAACTCACTTCTCCTATATTTCCCCCCTCATCAGCCACATTTCACCAATCTGCCCTAATTTCTGTGTTTTTTCACAAAGTTGTTTTCTTGACCTTTGAACAAATCTAACCATCTCCTTCGTTCATGATCTTCCTTGACAAGTTCTAGACCCCTCAACACCTTAATCTAGCCTTCATTTCCATTTTCCCATCATTTTTCCACGTTCAATCCTCCAAAAACCACTTTCATCCTCCTCCTGTAGATCCTCCTATAGAACCTTCTGTAGATCCCCTGCAGCCTCCTGTAGAATTTCCTGCGAGTGATTTTTCAAAGTCTGATCGCAATGGAAGTCTTCAGAAGGGTAATAGGGACTTCTTAGGACCTCTCCAAACCTTCCTCACCTTCTGCAAAAGCAAACTCCATCTTCCTTTGCCACCAACCCTTTGCACAGTCACAACTAGTCTAATCACAAGCATAACAATTCCACATAAAAATACTCAAAAGTACAAAAAGATGATTTCTTCTCATTTTTCTTCAGAAGTAGCTTGAATAAATGAAATTTACCTTTTTAGTAGTCAATGGCACCCTTTTCAGTAGAATCCATCTCTTTTTGCAAAAGTAGGGTTAGTGGGTAAATTAGGGTTTGCATTTAATTTCGGTTTTCTTTCTCTTTCTGCAAGTAGAATAGCCCCTGTAGAGTTAGCTTTCTTCCATCACATTAAAATCTTCTTCTGAGAACTCATAGAAGTTGGCTTAAGCTCTTATCAAACTTGCACCAGTTGATCAAGTGACAGCCTGCAGTAAGAGCTAGTACTTGTGCATACAACACCGTCGCTTCCAAGTTCGTTACGAACTACCAGGTTGATAAAAGTAAAGAAGAAAGGCCTAGGAGTTGTACTGGAGCTCACCACACACTTCTTTTCATCGTCAATATTTGATGAAGAGCCATCCTTGGTGTTCCTCCTGATCCCCTCTTGCATCAAATATGACCACAATCGTTCCCAATATGGCAGCTTCTTCTCACTATTGACAAAGTCCTGATAACTATGCCAACTCTTTGGGAGTCCCATAAGAGAAATACTCACCATACCATCCTCGGAAACTATGATTCCAACACTTCCAAGTTCATCACGACGTTGAGTGAACTTGGTCAAGTATTTTGGATTAGTCTCACCTTTATGCATTTTGATTTTTCGCAATTTGTTCTTCAGTGCCAATTTCCTTTTGTCACTGTTGTTCTGATACAAGTTTTTCAATGCTTTCCACATAGCATATGGAGTTTACTTGCCATGGAGATTCGAGACAATGTGATCTCAAACTCCCTCATGGATTATTTGCCTCGCCTTTGCCACACACTTCTTCCATTTGGCCAAATTCTGTGCATCTGATGTTGTTAGCTTAGGAATGTCTTGATTAATGAATTCCTTTAAGCCATTATCCTCCATCACAACCTCCATTCTATCCTTCCAGGCTATATAATTCAATCTTCCTTCCAAGTCATACTCGAGTGGAAAATTGTAGAACGCCATTTGCTGTTCGTGAAGTATGTATTGCAAATTCAAATTTCACCTGTAACCCAAAACTCAAAACTTCGAAATCTCCTTTAGTATACTATCTTCAGCTCTGATAACATGTAGATTTTCTTATAGATTCACAAGCTCATGTAATCTACTAAAATAAGAGACAAGAATCTACTTCTACTTTCAACTGGTGGAAGCCAATAGATTGATGAAAACAATATGAACAAGAAGAAGACAAATTAATGGCACATAACACAATAAGTTTTTCTTGGGAAAACCATTGCTCGAAACCCCACCTATCTGTATTACATTAATCAAATATGAGTGAAGATACAAATCTTTTTCTCACTAGAACAATTCCACACAAGCATGCTCAACTCTTTGCATCAAAATCTCGCTCTTAGCCAACACTTAGCCAATTTCCATTGCCTGCCAAGCCCCTATTTCCTTGTGCAATTCCTAGGCTGAATAACCCATATTAATGGGAATCCATTGCTTCCAAAACTGTGTAATCCAATATAGGTCCTCTTCCTGATTGCATGCATGATATATACAACTCAGTAAATCATACAACTAATAGTATAATGTCCCTGCACTCTAGTCTCAATTGGGTTTTTCTCAGAACTGACATGCATGAGTTTCCAATGCAAGAATCTTCAGTTATTTGGAGTAGCACCTGTGGATCCACCAGTGCACTAATTGACTGCTAATTCTCTACTAGTTAAATAAAAATTTATAACTAGTTTAACTATCTATAACTCAGTAAACTGAGTTATCTAATTACAACTCAATCTAAACTCATATTGGACCCCTAAAATTTAGGGAGAACATATACATGACTTCCAAAAGAATTCCAACTCGAAATTCCTAAGCTAATTAAGTTAATTGAACTTAATTAACTATTTACAAGTTGCTATGAGAAAACAATTCTATTTTAATTCTCAGTTTGAATTCAAGGACAAATTTAAATTGGAATTTATTGTTGCCATTTCTCAACACTTTTATATATGTAGCACACCAGTGCTACTTGTTCTATTAAGTGCATCGCAAAAAAACAACCGCTAGAACCTCTGGCCACCCAAATGTTTTTAGTTGTCATGAAATTTCGTTAAAAGCTCCAGTAAAACATTTGTTATCCCAACCGAATATTTTAGAGAATGTTTTTTTAACAATTTTTGCCAATTTTATAACACTAAAAACCTTTGTTATAACCTCTGTTTAGAAGGTATTTTCCTTGTAGTGTATGGAGTTTGTCCCCTCCTTGAGCCAATTTGAGGGTCAAGTTCTATTGTAGCAGCTACAACCACCCTCCAAAGTTTTGCCTTAGCTTCGTTTTGGAGCCTCCCTACCAACCTTTCACATCACCTTGTCTTACTTCGTCAAGTACACAAGCTTCAACGTTTTCTTGTAGAAAGACAACCTATCAATCAAAGCTTAATGCATTCCCCTCATAGGATGTTCATTCGAACTTGGTCCAGCAACAGGCTGAGCAACTGCCTTAAGAAATTGTGCAATTCTAGAGGGCAACAAGCCTTCCCTCCAGAAATTGTGAAATTCTGTCTGGTAGCTTGTTGGGCTCCAGAATTGCGCAATTCTGCCAGTCAGGCTTCATCCAAAAAATTGAGAAATTCTTCCCAGTAGGGCTACTCAACCCAGGAATTGCACAATCCTGGGAAACCGTCAGCTCCTTTGCCTAGAAATTGCACAAACCTCCTGGGGAGCCAGCCCAGCTCCCATCCAGAAATAAGCATTTTCTCCCAGCTGTCGAACAACCTCTTGCATGTGTAGTTGGGTTGACCAATTCCACCCAGGACCAAGGAAACTTGACTTGCATGCATGGTTTGCTTTTTCCCAGAATAGCAAAATGCATCCCTTGATTCCGGGAGCTATTTTTAGCAGTTGGAGGTTGCATGCAAAGTTTGTTTTAGAATCTTCCCTCCAAGTGTCGCTTTTTCCTAGATTTGTGGCATGTGCGTAATTAGCCCAAACTTATTTATTCAACACATCATAGATCATTCTTTCACATCTATCTTGGAGCTCTGACTTCCCATAGCACATCCAGGACTCTTCGACACATCCGACTCAACTATTCATGGGTAAGTGGTCTCAACTTGTCTTTTTCAACATTTCTGTCACTTTTTTTGTTTTCACATGTGTGAGTGTTGTTTGCTTGATTTATTTGAACTCTTGTTGTCGTTTACATGCATACTAGGTTGTACTAGCACCGTGTTAGTTTTTATTGCTATCTCATTGTTGTCGCATGCATGAAACTGTTTTGCAAGAACACTCGCCGATTCGGCGACTTGCTTCACCCACGTGCATGTTTTTCTATTTACTGAATCTTCCATTCAATGTTTTCATGCACGATCAATCAATTCTACTTTCAATCAGTATCGTCATGCATTCACTGTCACATTTGCTTTCAGTTTCCCATCGACAGGTCTAGGCAGCCTTGGCCCGGACTCTACCTCACCAAGTCAACATTGTGCAATCTGGGGAAGGAAGGATCTGTCTTCCTCTCCAAAAATGCACATTTTTTTCCAAGAACTATCCTTTAGGACTGCTTTGTGCATTTATAAGGGACAGTGACTGCTAGCCCAGAAAATTGCACAATGAAGTCACTAAACCTGCAATCAATACCAGTTGGAATTGTGCATTGCACAATTCCAATAGTCAGAAGTCAGCCTAGATTGCACATTACGCAAATCCAGCAGCCAGTCAGCCTACCCAGATAGCCCATACTACTTTTTGCACAATTCTAGCAGCTAGTCTCCCAGCCTCCCAGAAGAAATTGCGCAATCTTTTCCTATCAATCCCCAGGTATGTGTTCTGTCATTCCCAAACTTGCTTTGGTTTTGGCTGACAGATTTCTTGCCATGCATGTCGCTTTGTCTCCAGATCTTTTAGGTGTTCATCCACCTCTTAGTAGTATAGGATCAATGGCCTCCAAGAGATCAGGATCAAAGGACACTGACGGAAGTGCAGCTGGAGCAACAGTTGAGCAGGTGTTCTCATGTCTACCAATCTATGAAGATACCAAGTTGTTTCTAGACAAGGACATCAATATGAAATGGAAAGAGGTCAATGAAGCATTTACAGGCACTTTTGGTGAAGACCTCAAAGACCGCCAGGTGTATGTGAAGATTCACAAGTCTGGATTGTACAAGATTGCATGCAGATACCCCACATTCCCATGTGCGAACATGATACACTAGATTGTCTCGCACACTAATCCTGAGACAATGACTTTGAGCAGTTTTAGCAGGACAAATATTGGAACCTTCTCGGCACATGATTATGACGAGATGTATCAGATGTCAGAGCTTGTGACTATCATGGAGACTCCCTTCAACTTATCTAGCAGCAGTGCCAACTCTCAAGACATTCTGAAGAACTGGGTAAAGGAGATGGCTAGATTTAGGATGACACCCAACCAGATCTACAAGATGAAGATACTGTGGAAATCATATCAATACTTGGTCATATTTGCATGTTGACTGTATGGCCAAGAAAGCACAGAAACCTTCCCACAGAGTTGGGTGATCACACTAGACCAACTAGCCAGAGAGGGAAAACCATGTAACTGGTCCAACATGTTGGCTCATCAACTGAAGGAATGAATAAAAAAGGCTCGATAGTCACCCAAAGGTATGAAAGAAGAGGTCTACATGTCTGCCTACATCTTAGATGCAATATGTGCCTGATAGGAGTTCTCGGGCTTGGAGTGGGCATGGTCATTAGTAGAGACTGCTATGAACACTTATTGTAAGTTGTTGTCTGAATGCAGCTTCAGAGGAGTTATCACATGACTATTTGATCATTTTGTCACCCCAGTTTACAAAATGATATTCGAACATGATCCACCCTGCATTTCAAAGTCAGCAATGGAGGAACTGATAGACATTGCTGATTGGTATGCGTCATTGTTCGGCACCTTCATACGGATGTTGAACGCGGAGAAGCATCTGCATGTTCTATTGAAGTTTTCCTTGGACATACTCGTCATGCAGGAAGTAGCATGTCACATCTCGATAGGATTGACAGCTAGACTGCACCGGAAGAAGAAGCCACCTTGGCTTGCTCTTCCATTGCAAATTGGGTTATACAGGATCCGAAGTTTCAAGAAAGCGGATGTCAAAGCAGAACAGTTGCAAAAGTATTCATCTGACCCCCGAAGTCACAATCTGTATGACCCACATTGTCTTGTGAAAGATCACTACGCGAGAGTACAGTTCAACTGGATCCACGGGGCATTTCATTGGGCAGAGGAGGACCCATGGAGATATTGCCACAGCTTCTCCAGACCCAATGAATAGTTTGGCTTCATCGTGGAGTGGTTAGTGATCAACATGAAGCAGCATCCTGGAGAGCACCAACACAGGAAGCAGTAGAAGTAAGCATACCAGTGCGCGACAAGGGCAAGAGGTAAATTGTCGATCACATGGAGGAAGAGCAAAGCTTCAAGTTATAAGTAGATCCACTTGTGGAGAAAGCAGCTTTGGCTATAGAGGCAAAGAGGCAACAACGCAATGAGCAAATCACACAAAGGCAGAATGAGAAGAGAAGAATGGATGAAACAGAGAAGGAGTTGCATGAGCTGAAGGAACAACTCTAGAAGGAACAAGAGTTGCGCAAACAGGAGATCGAAGCACACTAGAAACAAGTACAGAAAGGGGCACAACATGTGCACATAGATGAAACAATGCCCATACATGTAGTGGACTCATCAAAACAGCTAGCATCAGGCAGACAGGGTGAACCATCGCAGGAGCAGGACTTCACTCGTGAGATAGAGCAGGCACTTCAATAGTTGGATACGGATATGGAGCAGTAGGAATTGGAACAGGACATCAACCTTATGCCTTACCAACAAGAGGTCAACTTACCCTCTTCACCGCATCCAAAAGATGAGCAAGTCTCAAGCTACCAAGGAGGCACTGAGATCCTTAGAGATCAGCCAGAAGGAGAGATGCACAACATCTTATTCGACAAGTCTCAACATAGAGTTGTGCAGTCTCATAGAGTGTCGAATCTAGATGATCATACATCTCCTGCACAAGTTGAGGAACAAATGATTGTGTCTAACATGTGCAAACATCTAATAGCCTTGGCCGATACTACCAGAGTGTACGTTGAAGCCACTAGCTTAAGCATTCACTTTCTGATAGGTGAAAATGAGTGAATGGTTAAGGAACATTAGATGGCCAAGCAAGGAGGAGAGTTGGTGATAGTGTTTGCCCAAGCTAAAGTGAAGAAGGAAATATTGGATGAAGTATTGTCCCTTGACACAGTTATGAGAGCGTTGTACTCCAAGTTTGGTACCGTGCATAAGGCAGTTGTCCATCTCAACGCATGGCAACAACGATGTGATGGAAGAGCACGTATCTTGGAAAACCTGCATGCTGTTGTTGACTACATGCAAACATGGATGATGAGATACAAGGGAGCCCCGCTTCACTTGCCTAAGATGATAAAGGCCAGTGCAGTCGAGTTGAAGGCACGTATTCAGATTCAGATCCAGAACTATGAAGAGCTCCTGTATCTCATCACTAGTATACAAGCTTCCCATGCACGTGTATTCAAGAGTATGGATGTTGTGGTGTGTGCACATGTGATCCCATCTATTGGGACTCTCACTCAGGCAAAGACAAAGGCATAGGTCCGACTAGAGCTTGACTCATACTTCGACAAGTTGATGCACATTGCCACTAGTCCAGACTTGCCCATTAGTGTAGACATCATGCACAAGTATGTTGCTGGTCCAACCACATTGAAGATGATGATGCACATGCTTTCAGACGAGATTGGACAAAGGAGCTCGAGTAGTGTACCCAGATGCTATGGAGGCAAGATTCAGGTTCCAGAAATATGTCACCTTGGATCACATGGACACCATCATGGACTACTGATCTTGGCATCAATATGTTATTGTTGATCATCGCGAGGATGTTGAGGAGTTGGACTTCCATGGTTGTCTAAGTCATAGTGATGTCTAGCATGGCTTTCTCGAGCCATTTTGTCTCACATGGGTACATGTGCATTGTAATGTGATGTCTTGTCAAGTGTAAGTCAAGTGTCGATAGTTGGATGTAACAGTCATAGAGTAGATGAAGAGTCATGAGGGTAGATGAATTGTCATAAAGGGGAATGTCAAGGGTCACCCCACCCTTTGTTAAAAGCAGTCCCTCATAACTTATTGTAAAGGCTTCTGGTTAGCCAAGCTTCCGATAAGACTATGTTGGAGAGAGCTTTGGATAGTATCGTAACAAGCCTTGGCTTCTCCACTGCGCAGAGCTAGTACATCTCTTTGGAGGAGGAGGCGGTTGTGGCTGTAACATTCCACTGTCAAAACTAGTGGTTGGACATGGATGTATTGTATGAATGGAACTTACATTTCTTAATATAACAAGAGCCAACACGTTTCATGCATATGTTGTATTATATTCTATGTTATTTGGTTTACTCTAAATGATATATGTATCTTTTTACTTATGCATGCATGTGTAGCTATCTGTGTATGTATGTATGAGTCTTTCTAAAACATGTTATTGGTTTAACCATCACTTTGGATTGCTAGCTAACTTTCCTTCCATGTTGTGATGCATCTTTGCTTGTGTGTTCCCTTATTAACTGCGTGCTATCACAGGTTTCCAAGGGGTGCACTCATCTCAACCCCTGTGTGTTAGAACCTCTCATGCACCTTCCTTGGCTCATTGCAGCTGTCACACCCTTGCTACCAACAAAGTTATCTTGCTTGCCTTTGTGCGTAATCGCAGTCAAGGCATTAATGTATGACCCATTGCTAGGACTCCTACACCAAATGGTCTGCGGTCTAATTGGGACTTCTTACCGGGGAGATCCCCTGATATGTTGGCCAGTCCAACACCGTCAACATTTTTGGCGCTAGAAGGAGGGCCAGATGACAAGCTCTATCCTCTCTTCTTGTTTTGAACCTTTGCATATCTCTTTGCATACTATCATGAATTCTTGCACTCTTCTCCCTTCGTGATGTTTTTCGAACCACGAAGATGTCACCATCACGGGGGAGTTTTTCGATCACTTGTCCACTTACATGTATGATGGTGAAGGCGAAGTGGCCTGGCCTGAGTTCTTACATGAATTTATTTCCATGCTTCATGAGGAAGATGGATGTCCTGATGAATAGACCAACTTGTTGCTTGCATACACACTTCACGAATCTCCACATTGGTGGTTGTGCAGCCTACTGGCTGACAACGTACACTCACTTGAGCACATCCGTGATCTCATTGAAGACATTTTCTATCATTTTGATCTAGAACATCTTGACTAAAAATTGTTACAATAACAGAAGGCTCTACATGAATCGACTATGGATTTTTCGTAGCACTTATGTGATTTGCAGTTTCAAGTTCGGAAGAGCCAGATGAAGTTTTTCTATTTTTGGGACCAATTCGAGTATTGCGTTAATAATTCTACTCGTCCCAAGAAGAAGTTTGAAATCAAGCCTCATTCAACATTCTTTAGTGATGGAGTTACACAATCATAGATGGTGTCACAAGTGACTGTCCGCAATCCTCTCATCAAACAAATCCACCACTGCAAAGTGATGTTGAGGATCATGCTCACACACCAATTCAGTTGTCACATCCTCCCAACATCACTTCGCTTAATTCTTGTGCAAATTTGGTTTTGATTCCATCGAGTTGTCATATGCAATTTGTTCCACAACCTCTGTCTTCGCACTTAGCTGTTCCTCTGGATGATATTGTCTTGTGTTCTTCCATTCTAGACTCTGCACTTGTTGTGAATGAGGAACAAGCCACTGACAGAGTTGGTGTTGCACAACCAACATGCGCTATCATTCATGAAGAGTATGAGTGGGAGCTTGAGCATCAACACTCGGCAAAGGATGACACCCTTTCGTTCGAGCCCCCTCTATTCCTTCCTGAATCTTTGGTGAACCTGCCATCCATGATTTCACATGTGTATCTTCATCCATAGATGTACCCATCATTGATCACTCGCAGGACACACCAAATGTCAGTCCATCATTCGACAATGGAGAGGATAATTTATTCATTGAAAATCCACTTGATCTTTCATCTGCCTTTTTTGGAAACACAGAGGATGAATTTGTTCACTTCTCATATACCCCTCTGTTTGATTCATAAGATCATGAGTATGCCAATGAAATCATTGATTTTTATGATTGTGGCTTTCATGATCCATTTGCTCCCATATTCGACCACATCATGATTCTATCGCAGTTGATTTTTCAAAGCCACCGGTCTATGATGATATATCTGATGATGAAGTTGAAACACTCTAGGCTATCGATGCACTTCTACCCGAGTTGATGGTTATGTCAGGCCCTCGACATTCGGAGATTGGTTTCACTTCCGATCAGGAAATAATTCGATCACCCAAGGCTCCTCATCACTCATCTGTATGCATTGAAGATCAATCTCACACACAGATCATGCTTTCTCCACTCAAACTACATGATCCTATTACTCATGCATTAGAGGAATCTTACATTGCAAGCACACATGCACAACACAAGTTGTCTTTGTTTCTTTCGTTTGCTTGCATGTCATAGTCAAGAGTGTGCTTATGCTTCAAAGTTTCATGTAGTGTCGCACAACACCGTGATAATTCCACAAACTACTCATCATGTACTTGCACTCACTTATGTCCTGTGGGCACTTTGAAACATGAAGTGTGGTTTTCTTCATTGTTATATCTTTCTTGCTTGCTGGTTCGAACAACTAGGTTACTCGCAGACCAAGCCTTCACTGACATCGGTCAACCAATGCATCGGTGGTTGCATTGGAAATATCACTTCACGTGATCAGGCCCATGCACCGTTAGTTTAGGAGTAGGAGTAGTGTTTGCTTTTAGTCAGTTTGTTTGCATGCTTGTTTGCTTATTTGCCTTGTTTGTTTGTTCGTTTGCTTGCTTGTTTGCGTACTAGCTTTGCTTTCACTTTTGCTTCTGCTCTTGCTTTGCTTTGTTGTTTGTTTGTTTTCTTTTTCATTCGTAGGTTAGTTTCACATGAAACCATGTATGACTCTTGAAACAAGTTGGGTGAAGTACAAGAGGCCTTGTACAACTATCACTACTTGGTTATCTGTCATCCTGCCTCTCTATGAAGAACTTGTTACTTTTAGTCCATTATACGTCAATGGAAAATACGTACTGTTCGAAGTGAACCTTGGTGAAAACACAACACTTGTGCGCTATCTAGTATCACCTACTATAGTCGATTGTTTTTGGGTTAACCCTTGTCATCTTAGTCAAGTAGAGTAAGGTAAGGGGGAAAACCTTAACATGCACGTCAGAGATATAATAAACTAGTTCTTTGTAGGAACAACGTCTTTTGCTCTCAATAAGCCGGGATCCCTCTTCCGCCTCTGAAATGAATAAGTGATATGCATAGTTAAAAAATGAAAAGTAAAAAAAACAAAAGTCAAAATGAAAAATGGATAAGGCGAAAGAAGAGAAAGGCTTCCTGTGCATAGAGGTGGTGCAAGTAAATCCGTCGAGGTACTCACCATGCTCGCTGGTAGAGGAGCCATGCTTGTGTTCCTATGTGAATTCGTCGGGGTACTGTCCAAGCCTACTGGTAGCAGAGAAACACCATAGATGAAACTAAGACTCTAATGACTATAATGCTTGTGCATCAATATACCCCTCAACCCCAATCAAAACAATTGTGTTGCCTTGGCTTGGAATGTGTGTCAATTGACCAAGATCTTGGTAGATTCTACATCTTACAATCTAGCTAGTGTGAGACTAAGAAGAACTGAGAATTGAACAATACTTCCGGAGGTGTTAGACTTGCTTTTCATGAACAAGGTCCATTCAGAGAGATGGAGTTCTACCAGTGCATTGCCGAGTGTTGTAACGGCTACAACCACCCTCCAAAATTTTTCCTTAGCTTCGTTTTGGAGCCTCCCTACCAACCTTTCATAGCACCTTGTCTTTCTTTGTCAAGTACACATGCTTCACTGTTTTCTTGCAAAAAGACAACCTGTCAATCAAAGCTTAATGCATTCCCCTCACAAGTTGTTCCTCTGGACTTGGTCCAGTTGTAGGTTGAGCATCTCCCTCAAGAAATTGCGCAATTCTGGAGGGAAACCATCCTTCCCTCTAGAAATATCATAATTTTGTCTGGCAACTTGTTGGGCTCCAGAATTGCACAATTCTACCAGTTATGCTTCATCCAGAAAATTGTGCAATTCTTCCCAGTAGGGCTATTCAACCCAGGAATTGCGCAATCCTGGGCAACAATCAGCTGCTCTGCCTAGAAATTGTGCAAACCTCCTAGGCTGCCAGCCCAGTTCCCATCCATAAATGCGCATTTTCTCCCAGTTTTTGAGAAACCTCTTGCATTTGCAATTGGGTTGACCAGTTCCACCGGGACCAAGGAAACTTGACTTGCATGCATGGCTTGCTTTTTCCCGTAATAGCAAAAGGAAACATGCAAAAATTCATCCCTTGATTTAGGGAGTTATTTTTAGCAGATGAAGGTTACATGCAAAGTTCATTTTAGAATCTTCCCTCCAAGTGTCGCTTTTTCCTATATTTGTGGCATGCACATCATGAGCCCAAACTTATTTATTCAACACATCAAAGCTCATTCTTTCACATAGATCTTGGAGCTTTGACATCCCACAACACATCCAGGACTCTTTGACACATCCGGCTCAACTATTCACAGGTATGTGGTCTCAACTTGTATTTTTCAACACTTCTGTCACTTTTTGTGTTTTCACTTGTGTGAGTGATGTTTGCTTGATTTATTTTAACTCTTGTTTTCATTTACATGCATACTAGCTTGTACTAGCACCTTTTAAGTTTTCGTTGCTATCTAACTGTTGTCAAATGCATGAAACTATTTTTCACGACTCGCTTCACCCACATGCATGTTGTTCTGTTTTTTGAATCTTTCATTCAATGTTTGCATGCACGATCAATCACTTTTTCTTTCACTCAGTATTGCCATGAATTCGCTGTCACATTTGCTTTCAGTTGCCTGTCGATGGGTCTAGGCAGCCTTGGCTTAGACTCTACCTCACCAAGACAACATTGCACAATCCAGGGAAGGAAGGCTCTGTCTTCCTCTCCAAAAATGCACATTTCTTCCCAAAAACTATCCTCCGGGACTACTTTGCGCATTTTTGAGGGACAGTGACTGTTGGCCGAGAAAATTATGCAATGTAGTCACTGAACCTACAACCACTTCTAGCTAGAATTGCACATTGCACAATTCCAGTAGCCAACAGTTAACCTGGATTGTGCATTGCACAAATCTAACAGTGATTCAGCCTCCCTAGACATCCCATACTACTCTTTGCGCAAGTCTGGCAACCAGTCTCCCATCCCCCTAGAAGAAATTGCACAATCTTTGCCTATCAATCTCCTGGTATGTGTTATGTCATTCCCAAATTTGTTTTCACTCACAGATTTCTTGCCATGCATGTCGCTTTATCTCCAGATATTTCAGGTGTTCATCTACCTCTTAACAGTACAATATCAATGGCCTCTAAGAGAGAAGGACCAAAGGACACTGATGGAAGTGCAGCTGGAGCAGCAGTTGAGCAGGTGTCCACACGTCTACTGATCTATGAAGATACCAAGTTGTTTCTAGACAAGGACATCAATATGAAATGGCAAGAGGTCAATGAAGCATTTACATGCACTTTTGGAGAAGACCTCAAAGACTGCCAAGTGTATGTGAACATTCACAAGTCTGACTTGTACCGCATTGCATGCAAATACCCTGCATTCCCATGCGCAAACATGATACACTGGATCATCTCACACACTGATCCTAAGATGATGACTTTGAGCAGTGTCAGTGGGACGAAGATTGAAACCTTATGAGCACATGATTATGATGAGATGTATCAGATGTTAAAGCCCGTGAATATCATGGAGACTCCCTTCAGCTTACCTGGCAATAGTGCCAACTCCAGAGACCTTATGAACAACTGGGTAAAGGAGTCGACTAGATTCAAGATGACACCCAACCAGATCTACAAGACGAAGATATTGCAGAATACGTATAAATACTTGGTCATATTTGCATATTGATTATATGGCCAAGAAAGCATAGAAACCTTCCCACAGAGTTAGGTGATCGCACTGGACCAACTGGCCAAAGAGGGCAAACCTTGTAACTAGTCCAGCATATTAGCTCATCAGCTGAAGGAATAGGTAACAAAGGCTCGAGAGTCGCCCGAAGGTATGCGAGCAGAGGTCTACATGTCCACCTACATTTTAGATGCAATCTATTTCCGACAGGAGTTCTCGAGCTTGGAGTGGGCATGGTCACCAGTGGACACTTATTGTAATTTGTTGTCCGAATGTAGCTTTAGAGGAGTTATCACACGATTGTCCAATCATTTTGTCACCCTAATTTACAAGATGATAATCGAACAGGATCCACCCTACATGTTGAAGGAAACAATGGAGGCACTGATAGACATTACTGATTGGTATACCTCACCACCTGCCACCTTCATATGGATGTTCAACGTGGATAAGCCTCTGCATGTTCTACCGAAGTTTGCCTTAGATTTACTTGTCATGCAAGAAGTAGCATATCACATCTCGGCAGGATTGACAGCTAGACTGCATCGGAAGAATAAGCCACCTTGGCCTGCTCTTCCATTGCAGATTGGGTTATACGAGATCTGGAGTTTCAAGCAAGTGGATGTCAAAGCAGAACAGATGAAGACCTCCGAAGTTATAATCCGTATGACCCACATTGTCTTGTGAAAGATCACTGCATGAGAGTACAGTTCAACTGGATCCACGGAGAATTTCATTGTGAGGAGGAGGACCCATGGAGATATTGCTACAGTTTCTCCAGACCCAATGAACAAGTCTTCTTCGCAACGTGAAGCAGCATCCTGAAGAGCATCAACACCAAAAGCAGTAATAGCAACAGAAGTAAGCATACCAGTGCGTGACAAGGGAAAGAGGAAGATTCTTGATCGCATGGAGGAAGAGAAAAGCTGCAAGTTCCAAGAAGATCCACTTGTGGAGAAAGAAACTTTGGCTATAGAGGCAAAGAGGCAACAATGCGACAAGTGAATCGCACAAAGGCAGAAGGAGAAGAGAGGAATGGAAAAAACAAAGAAGGAGTTGCATGAGCTGAAGGAGAAACTCCAGAAGGAACAAGAGTTGTGCAAATAGGAGAGGGAAGCGTAGTAGAAACAAGTACATTAGGGGCCACAACATGTGAAAATAGATGAAACATCGCTCGTACATGTAGTGGAATCATCAGAACAGCTGGCATCAGGCAAATAGGGTGAACCATTGCAGGAGTAAGACTTTGCTCGTGAGATAGAGAAAGCACTTCAACAATTGGATATGAATATGGAGCAAAAGGAATTGGAATAGGACATAGACCTTATGCCTTACCACCAAGAGGTCGACTTACCCACTTCATCGCATACAAAAGATGAGAAAGTCTCAAGCGACCAAGGAGGCACTGAGATCCTTGGAGATCAGCTAAAAGGATAGATGCACAACATCTCATTCGACGAGTCTCAACATAGAGTTGTGCAGTCTCGTAGAGTGTCGACTCCGGATGATCATACATCCCTTGCACAAGTTGAGTAATGAGTGATCATGTTTGACATGCTCAAACCTCCAGCAGCCTTGGCCAATGCTACCAGAGTGTATGCCGAAGCCACTAGCTCAAGCGTTCGTTTTTTGATATCTGAAAATGAGCGATTGGCTAAGGAACTTCAGATAGCCAAGCAAGGAGGAGAGTTGGTGACAACGTCCACCCGAGTTGAACTAAAGAAGGCAATATTGGATGATGTATTGTCCCTTGACATAGTTATGCGAGCATTGTACTCCAAGTTTCGTACCGTGCATAAGGCAGTCATCCATCTCAACGGATGGTAACAATGATGAGCTAGAAGAGCACATATCTTGGAAAACTTGCATGTTGTTGTTGACTACATGAAAACATGGACGATGAGATACAAGGGAGCCCTGCTTCACTTGCCTAAGATGATGAAATCTAGTGTAGTCGAGTTGAAGGCACATATCAGGAGTCAGATCCGGAACTATAAAGAGATCCCGCAGCTCATCACTAGTATACAGGCTTCCCATGCACATGTATTCAAGAGTATGGATGTTATGGTGCGTGCACATGTGATTCCATCTATTGGGCCTCTCACCCAGGCAAAGACAAAGGCATAGGTCCGACTAGAGCTTGATTCGTACTTCAACGAGTTGATGAGCATTGCCACCAACCCAGAATTTCCCATTAGTGTAGACATCATGCAAAAATATGTTGTTGGTCTGGCCACATTAAAGATGATGATGCACATGCTTTCAAACAAGTTGGATGGAGGAGCTCGAGTAGTGTACCTGGATGCTATGGAGGCAAGAGTCATGTTCCAGAATGATGTCACCTTGGAGCACACAGACACCATTGCAGACTACCGATCTTGGCATCAGTACATTAGTATTGATCATTACGAGGATGTTGAGGAGTTGGACATCCATGGTTGTCTAATTCATAGTGATGTCTAGCATGGCTTGCTCGAGCCATTTTATCTCACATGGGTACATGTGCATTGTAATGTAATGTCTTATCAAGTGTAAGTCAAGTGTCGATAGTTGGATGTAATAGTCATAGAGTAGATGAAGAGTCGTGAGGGTAGATGAACTGTCACAAAGGGGAATGTCAAGGGTCACCCCACCCTTTGCTATAAATAGTCCCTCATAACTCATTGTAAAGGCTTTTGTTTAACCAAGCTTCCAATAAGACTATCGGTTGTGGCTGCAACGTTCTGTTGTCAGAACTAGTGGTTGGACATGGATGTACTGTATGACTGGAACTTACACTTCTTAATATAACAAGAGGCATCACGTTTCATGCATATGTTGTATTGTATTCTATGCTATATGGTTTACTCTAAATGATATATGTATCTATTTACTTACGCATGCATGTATAACTATCTGTGTATGTATGTATGCATGAATCTTTCTTAAATGTGTTGTTAGTTTAACCATCACTTTGGATTGCTAGCAAACTTGTCTTCCATGTTGTGATGCATCTTTGCTCATGTGTTCCCTTCTTAACTGTGTGCTATTAGAGGTTTCCTATGGGCGCACTCATCTCAACCCCCATCTATTAGAATTTCTCATGCACCTTCCTTGGCTCACTACAGTTGTCACACCCTTGCTACCAACATAGTTATCTTACTTGCCTCTATGCCAAATTGCGGTCAAGGCATCACCATACAACCCACTGCTAGGACTCCTACACCAAACGATCTGAGGTCTAATTGAGACTTCTTACTGGGGATATCCCCTAACATGTTAGTGGGTCCAACACCGTCAATAGTTTCTTCAAGTGCTCCTTCTCTTATTCTTAACTTAGACCTTGTAAGCATTCAGAAACCTTGCAAATTATGTCAAACCTTCACAAAAACCATGCTTTAATACCAAATTGATCCAAAAAAAAGGAAAAAAAATTGAAGGATTCATGAAATGATTTGCAAGTTAGTTCATGTCTTTTAGGCAACAAAAAATGGTTGTAAAAGTACACAAACTTAAGTAAATTTTGCAGAATCTTAACAATTAAAAGTGGACAAAACATGAAACATCAAACACAGGCAAATTGATAACGAAGCTCACCCCTCTTGGGTTACTTCTCCGGGTCTAGCTTCTAGTGTGACCTTTTTATTATATTCTCAAATGATCAATACATCAACATACAAACTTCAATATGAAAAAATAACACTGCCATTGCATCCAAAATGCTCAAAAACCCCTCTTTAGGCTTTTCTTGAGCTCGAAAAGGTTGAAAAATGAGCAAGTTATGACCCTTTTTCCAAATAGTTTGCAAAATTGTTCCACACATGCTCTCGCCCCTCCTACACTGGAAACAAAATGTTTCTATCCCAATTGGTTGGGCACACAGTTTTACATCCCATAGGTCACACGTTTGGTTCACCATTTACGGCAGAGGTTATGTTGATATGGTTTTTAAATAATGTTTTTATTTTTTATTTTTTTATAAATAAAATGTTGGGTCGAAGCCCCCTCCAAATATCCACGCCTTTGGTCATATTGATACATGAGACTAAGGGGCATGGGCCATAAGCCACACGCTCTCCCTAGCCTACTACTGATTCTATATGTGGCATATGCCCTAGGCCTTGGGTATGAGCAGGGTGCCACGTGCCCTGCCACACAAACTCTACGCTAATAGTTCCATTGATGTGCCATAACTTTGGGCCAAGTCTTTTCCCACTGCTCTTGCCATACTCTTCCTTTGGTTCCCTAACCTACATGTAACCTGTGGATGGGCCAATTTAGCGCGCTCACCAGCCCAACCCTCTCCCCGATCTTGTGCCCATTAACAATAAATATAATGCAACCACCATATATTAATAAGTGAAATGGTAGCTTGATTAGTTAGGTGTTGTATTTGTGAGTGTGAGGTCATGGGCTCAAACCTTGCGGAGCTTGTCGGTTAGTTAAAAATACTTTTGGCGCTATTTTTTAGGCCACGTGGCGGCCTCTCATAGGGCCATGTGGCACCCTCTAATTGGCCCATGTGTTGACCTGTGATTGGCCCATCTCACGAACCTTCAAACCAATGTCAATGCGCCATGTGTCCTCATGGGATTGGCCCATCTGTCGATGCATACAACCTAATCATCTTGCTGATGTTAGTAACACGTGAGCATACATATTTCCACGTGGCATCCATACCTACATAGTCAACCTTGCACTTTGGTTTTTTTTATTGTTTGTTAAAAAATTCAAAATGTGATAACTTCTTCATATTGCGTCGGATTGAGGCAATTCAAGTGTCATTGGAATCAAAACGATGAGTTCTACAATTTGGCACTAGTTTAGAGATATTTTGAGCACTTTCATTTTTGAGCATATTTTTGATCCCCTAGATCACCCGCCAAAGTCTAGGTTGAAGAGTCTTCCTCTACGTTGTATTTGCTTGAGAGTGTCCTCCCTAGGTCCTGCATTTTCCTCATCAATTGTTCCTTCTCTTTCATGTTCTAAGGTGCATCTTCTAAGGACATTGTCAATTCCTAGCTTATATGGAAATCCATTCATTAATGTGAATGGTGTTTCTTTCATTGCCAAATCTTTTTTTTTCTTCTCAAGAAGTTCTTCAAGGGCCTTTCACTTTTCTAAGAATTATGTTATTTAAGCTAATGCTTATAGAACTAAATCAACTTAGAACAAGTGAGTGTTTAGGATGTTGTCGCCTTTGTCGAGTCGAGATTGATGGTTGGACCTGACATTATTTTGATTTGAAAAATGATAGGAAATCGCCTTTAATTTTTGACTTACTTCTTGTTTGATTATTTGTGAAGTTCATTAACTAGGTTAGAGCCCTTTCCACAGAGCACTAATGATCTAGGCCATTTGCTTCATCTCATTAGTGATGTTTGTTGCATCCCAAAACTTTTCACATATGGACTGATGACGCTTTGGATAATCATCACCTTCATATATAGGGATGTGATTTAGGCTCATTTTGTCATTTATCTATAGATTATAATGGGAATGAGTAGTGCTTTATATATTTTAATTTTTGGAACCCATATGTTGCTTAGTCAACCAAGTTTCGCTAGTCAAGTTCGAAGTGGTTGATTCTTTTTCAATAGTCAAAGGTGTTACTATAGTTAGTTTTTTTGTAACTTCGACTTCTTCTTCTTCTTGGGCCATTGTTTATCTAACAAGATTTGTCGATATATTCAATGAGGCATTATTTTTGAGGTTGCATCGATCCACTTTGAAAATCAATAGAATGTGGCTTTTCTTATGTAGCTATTAAATTTAGTATATGTGGCGTGTATGTGAGATCCTTTATATGTAACATTACATTTTCTTCACCTTGTTATCTTCCCTAGCTTTGGTTTTCTTATGAAATTTTGACAATAAATCTATTATGTAGGCAACCATGCAAATCAATTGTATACCACACTGGAGAAAGATAAGGATCCAAATTTAATATTTGGTGGAGGAATTCATGTATTTTAGGACTAATATCTCTATGAATAGGGAAATTTCATAAAGTGAGAATTGGGTCATCAAATTTCATACTTCAATAGTGTTTGAAAGTTGTATATCACCATTTGTTGGCACAACCAACTGTAGGCTTCCAATTCTCTCAATATCTATCGGGGCAATCCCTCTCAAATCTAGTTAGTCTATGCCATTCTTAGACGGGTCCAACACATCGACTAGCCACACTAGGAGGTTATTTTTCACTAATGTCTAGGGATCTATTGTATTCTACATCTCTTCTCTCTTACTTTGTGTCTTGTCCCTTTCAATCTTCTAAATGTCAACTAGCGGTTTATGATACTCCATGTCTCACAATTTTTCTAGTGGATTCTTGTTTATTTCTTTGTTAGTTGGCTTCCTCCTTGACGTTAGCATGCTATTCTTTATTTTAGTGGATTTAATATCTTTATTATGGCATCTAATAATTCAACAAATACCCCAATCACTAGCCTTGACATACTCGAAGTCAATGATGAACATCATATTGGGAAATTCAATTTAGAAAATAATCCCACACATCTTATGTAGCTCTACAATTATATTATATTTTTTCCCCACTTCTTATTTCTTTCGTCCCAATTAGTATTTTTAGAAGGATGGTAATGTGATAGTCAAAATTCAACTATATGACCAACAACTTTGTCTAGTAGAAACTTGTGCAAGAGAGATGGAATGAAACAAAGAAAATCGTCCTGAAAGTTGTCATGGAATTTTCTTTTGATTCAACTAACTAAAACATTATCTTCTAGGTTTTGTTCCTTACAATAGTATTTGTAGATCTTTTCAAACCACTTACAGATATTTGTTCGATTGTCGTCAATAATTTTAAGTGTTAGTTTTTTATCATCAAGTGGTTTATTCATTAGAAACTATGCTAATTTATTTAATGATTTCTTCAGGGACAACTTTTAAAAATCTCTCATGTGTCTTTGTGAAAAAATGTGCTCTAGCTTATGTTAACGCAAGGCATTTTCTTTGCGTGTAATTTTTCAAATAATTTTCAGTCTTACATTCTCAACATTCACAAATATCTTCCAATCTCAACATCTGTCTGTGCATCGTTTTCTCTATACTCTAGTTTAGATATTACTAGCATAGATCCATCTTAGGTACAAACCTAGCATGAGCCGAAAGGGATCAAATTTCTTCATGTACAAACTTTTTTAGAGTGAAAAATACAATGTGTTATTTTAGACTGTTTAAATTGTATTTTTGAATGCTAAATAAAGTATATATAGGACCAAATAAAAACTTTAACCATACAAACATATTTATTTATTTATTTTTATATATGAATTGATATCGACATAAATTAGTTAACACAGATCTTCAAATAGTTTATTTAAATCTCTTGTTGAAATATTTTTGAAAAATATAAGATTTAAACATATGATTCACACATTTTTTTTTACTTCTAATTACTTTACAACATATTCATTTTTTTTAATTATAGCTGACATTGAGGGGATCGCAATGATGCAACAGACAAGCTTTCTAAAGCAGGTTTGAAACAAGATAAGGGCAGTTGGAGGATAGAGGACGAGGACCAAAGCGAGATCCGTATGTCGGATCATCCACCATATCCATAGCTCTATATTACTATTCTCATGTCTTTATAACGGATAGAGATTTTGATGTTGTTTTTATATTCACATGCTCTAGACAGTGATTGCTATTTGCATTTAATTTAGACTACTATTACCGTTGTTTTTTTCTTCCTATTTGGGTTGTTTTCCTCCCCGAGGAGGCCCAGGAAGATAAATCAATTGTTCATGCTTTTTGAACCTATGGAAAAACCGGTTTTACAGATGTGAACTAATCAAAGGGATTGTTTTCCTCATAAGAGGGGGCTTGTACACTAGATTAGTGGCTTATTTTCACATATTTTTGACAGGACAATATATCTTACATACTGTGAGCTCTATGATTTGTTAATCATATAGCAAAATGAATGCTTAACGCATATACTATGTAACTTTTTATTTTGGTTAATAAAAAGTTCGATTTTTTCTTTGGAAAACATATTCATTTTTTTTTATTATAGCTGACATTATTTTTATATTTAGATCATAATTTTTTATTTTTTATTTTATTTTAAAGGGGCACGGACAGATGGACAAACTTACACATCCCCTTACATTGGGTTGTAGAATGAGCCTTTCGGCTCAACCAATGACGAACCAACAACAAACTATTCAAGCATTAGACATACGTAAATACATACATACACATAAATGTGAGAAGGGATGGATAACACAAGTAGTGGGATATAAAAAAATAAACACTTTATATTAATGTACCACAAATGTTACAAAATAATCTCTCTCTCTCTCTCTCTCTCTCTCTCTCTCTATGACATGAAGTCTATTTATCATATACTTTCAGTTATCAGGTAGTTGTAATGGCCTAACTACCTTAGTGAGCTAATCGACTTATAATTCGACTAGGTTAGTCAACTTGACTTACAATGTCAGTTAACTTACTCTTCAACTAGATAGTTGATTCTTAGGTGAAGCATAAAAATAGATAGCCTGTAGACTTTAAATGTTAAAATACACAAGAGGTATTTGAAATAATAATTTATTATATATAAAAATGTATAAGTGATGAATGTTACAACGAGGACCCGCATATATATACCTAAGCAGGTGTCCTTTCGTGACTTGGCATGTCTTTTAGACATGTCATTTCACTTAACTTAATGACTATTTAACATCACCAATATCTAATTGTTTAATATTTACTTTTATTCTATTTATTTACTTGTTATGAATTATAGTCATAAAATAGCCCATTCCTTTGGAAGCTTTAACGCTAAGGATTTTCTTCACCTAGTGTCTGTTGTCTTGATGTATATAATCTCGTTGTCCTCTCATCATGTAGCTCATCACTAATATTCCCTTGGATTTTTTTATTTTT
>APFE030660657.1:39036-56994 GCA_000404065.3 Pinus taeda | reverse complement strand
TTATTTATTTGTTTGTGGAACCAAAAAATACTTAATTTATGTACTTAATTTACGGAAAATCCCCAAAAATATACCAATAATAACCTAACTTAAAAATAACTTATTATTTCAATTTTTAATTTGAAAAACATAAGCCACATTAATGGCGGCAATACTATAAATTACAGGAAAGCACAGGCTTGGCGATACAAATCATAGGTAAGGTTTTTCGCAGAAGCGTACTGAAAAAAAAGGTTTTTCGCAGAAGCATTTTTGCCTAAGTCTGAGGATAAAGATTTTGCCACATTCGAACTTACAGTCTGGTAATAGTTCGAAAGGACGCCGACATCAGGTAATTTGACTGTGTTTCAATTTTTCCCGTTGATTGCGGTTCATTTAAGCATTTCCTTTTCCAGAAAAGGCCGTTAAATTAGGCTCTACATGTTAAATAGCTGAAAATGCGCTGTTTATTTAGGCTTTTACGCGTTAAACAGACGTAATATTGCGGTAATTATTCGTTTATCGATGTTAGGTTTGAGTTTAGGGGGATTTGTTTTAGGTTGAGGAGTAATGAATGAGCATCCTTTAATTGACTTTTTACCTGGAATAATTTTCTTCTATAAATTTTTTCCACATGCTGTCAATTTTTTTTCGATCATGTGGGCACACGTTTCCAGCGAATTTGGACCAATTTTGCGTATTTGACTTGGATTCAAAGTTTCTTCCTGCCATTAAACGCTTATGTTGAAAAGTTTGCCGACGAGGTGTCTTTGATATTGTAAAAAAAAATGATGGCTTTGCCTAGATCTGGACGGTGACAACTCAAAAGAATAGAGATCTTAACTCTTATTTTATGATTTTGATACATGGTGCGACAGTTGTAAGCTGGTATGAGTGATATTTTTTACCTAGAAGGGAACCGTGTGAAATAATGTTTTAAATATTCTTTAATCAATAAATGTAGGGCCGTGCCGGTGGTGAAGGAGTCAGATCTTCAACGGGTTTGGACGCGCTAAAAGATATTTAAGCAGTGCGGGGCGAGTGTTCTAAACGCGCGCTTCTATCTTGAGTTATCATCGGCCGGCCGATACAGGTCTCTTTGGATATCTTTGGATCTTTGAGACCGATCAGGGTGAGTGCCTAAATCACAGCTTGTTTATCTTGGTATTGTGTAAATAAGGTGTCTTTAGATTTTTTTGCTTCTCAAGAAGATCCGTTGATTTGAGTTGTTTGTGGCAATTTTAACAGGTTTCTTTGCTGGATTCCCTTTTCATTTGCCCTTATCTGCTCAATTTCACTTCAGGTATTTTCAGTTTTAGTTAACAAGTAGGTCTGTAAGTTGAAGTTGTCCAGATCTGATCTCATTTGCCTTCAAATCTCTGATTATGAAGAGTATACCACTAAATTTATCTGGAAATTGTTTCGTTTGCTTGTAAAACATTGCCTGAATTGGTCAGGTTTCTGATCTACATGTTTAAATTGTCTTGATCTGAATGCATTTGCATTTTCAAGCTGAAATTCTCTGCATCTGGTTGAAATCGTAGAGATCTGGTTTCAAAGTTTTTTTCAGCAACCAATACGAGGCCTACATCTGTTTTTGATTTGTGATCCCTGTCATGGTTCAGATATTCTGCTTGGTTGAATACGAATTTAGATGAGTTAGTCTTGAATTCTTTATGATCCTGCATATTTTGTTAACATTTCAAACTGTTCCTATTTCTTAGTTGGAAACTCCATACAATGCTTCCGAAATGAATCAAGCTTAATTCGATAGTTAAACGCGTTGGAATGTTTCTTCTCACGAAAGCTATTAGATTGGCTTAATTAATCTGTATTTTAACTGCTCTTTCCTATAATATCTTGGATTAAGGTCTTTTGTTCCTTTAGCAGGTAAAGATGGTGAAGATCTGCTGTCTTGGAGCTGGATATGTTGGTGGGCCAACAATGGCCATCATTGCACTAAAATGTCCTGCCATTGAAGTCGTTGTCGTAGATATTTCATCTGCTAGGATTGCCGCATGGAATAGTGACCAGCTGCCAATCTATGAGCCTGGTCTTGATGAAGTCGTAAAAGGTTGCAGAGGGAAAAACTTGTTTTTCAGCTCTGATGTGGAGAAGCATGTTTTGGAAGCTGACATTATATTTGTGTCTGTGAACACACCCACTAAAACCAGGGGTCTTGGGGCTGGGAAGGCTGCAGATCTAACATATTGGGAAAGCGCAGCTCGAATGATTGCGGATGTTTCAAAATCTGACAAAATTGTTGTGGAGAAATCTACAGTTCCAGTAAAAACAGCAGAGGCAATTGAGAAAATTCTCACACATAATACCAAGGGAATTAATTTCCAAATTCTCTCAAATCCAGAGTTTCTTGCTGAAGGAACTGCAATTCAAGACCTTCTAAACCCTGATCGTGTCCTTATTGGAGGCCGGGAGACTCCAGAAGGACAAAAAGCAGTGGAAGCTTTGAAGGCAGTTTATGCCAACTGGGTTCCTGAAGATAGGATTATTGCTACAAATCTGTGGTCTGCAGAGCTTTCAAAGCTTGCCGCAAATGCAGTTTTGGCCCAGAGAATCTCGTCAGTAAATGCAATGTCAGCTCTGTGTGAAGCAACTGGGGCAGATGTCACAGAAGTTGCTTATGCTGTTGGTAAGGATTCGAGAATTGGTCCAAAGTTCTTGAATGCTAGCGTTGGTTTTGGTGGGTCTTGTTTTCAGAAGGATATTCTGAACCTGATTTACATTTGTGAGTGCAATGGACTTATAGAAGTTGCAAACTACTGGAAAGGAGTCATTAAGATCAATGACTATCAGAAGTCAAGGTTTGTAAACCGCGTGGTTTCCTCGATGTTCAACACAGTATCAGGAAAGAAAATTGCAGTTCTAGGTTTTGCATTCAAGAAGGATACTGGTGATACTCGAGAAACTCCAGCCATTGATGTATGCAAGGGGCTTCTTGGAGACAAAGCGAATATCAGCATTTATGACCCACAAGTAACAGAGGATCAAATTCAGAGGGACCTCTCCATGAACAAATTTGATTGGGACCATCCTCCTCATTTGCAACCTATGAGCCCTTCTGCTATCAAGCAAGTCAGCGTGGTTTGGGATGCTTATGAAGCAACCAAAGATGCTCATGGAGTGTGCATTTTAACAGAGTGGGATGAGTTCAAGACTCTGGACTTTCAGAAAATTCATGACAATATGCAGAAACCTGCATTCATTTTTGATGGTAGGAACATTGTTGATGTGGAGAAGCTTAGGAAGATTGGTTTCATTGTTTACTCCATTGGTAAGCCTCTAGATCCGTGGGTGAAAGACCTCCCTGCATCAGCATAGAAGATTGAAGTCCTTTTTGTCTCTTCATACTAGACAGTGGTTCTGCAAACTTTATTGTCAGAAGAGGCTTTCAGAAGATGGTGATTGAACTTGATTCTTAGAAACCATGGGAATGGGTTTCACTTTTCATGTTGCTTTGATTAGGTGGATGGTATTAGGCTTTAGCTATCATTATTTCTAGAAGGATCTATTGTTTTTAGCACAGATGGAATCAATAACTTAGAAACTTTTTGTTTGAGTAGCATATCTTTTAGCAGAATCCTCTGCCATTGATTATCTGGAGTTCTATATAAAGGATCATTCAGATGGTATTGTTTTCCGGTCTGGTAAAATCCTATGGGGTTGTAGGGTTGTCTGGATCTTTGGAGATTTTAAACTCCTGATATTTTTTTCTAGTCCTTTGATACTTAATTGCATATGCCTACATTTTGAAATTCTATGGGCATCTGTGTGCGTTATATTCTAGAATTTGAAGGTTTTGCCCTGAAGTTTGAAGCTATATGGTAATCTGTGATGTGTTCCATTTTATCCAATGAATGCTCTGCCTGGAAATTTGATGAATTGGTATTTCTATAAATGCGACTGGTTTTATCTTACTGATTCTTAGTAAAAGGAACAATTGTTCTAACCATAAAACATGGACTCTGCAAGGTGATGTTGATATTAATATATGCATTTGTGAAGATATCAGTGTTATACTGTAGAAATATCTGCAAGAAGCATTGACAATGAAATGCATTTATTAGGAAATTTATCTTGGCAAATATCTCAGTTTTATTAAGTAGAACATTGCAGGCATGGTTCTCAAATACCCAACGTTTGGTAGAGTGTTCATTTTAAATAAAACTGTCTAGTAAGGCGAATTTTTTGGACAGGTCATTCTGTTCCTGTGGAATTTTCATTCTGCTTGGAAAAGTTTTGCTGCAGGGTGGCTGGCATGTGATAAATATGGGAATCCTATTACGTTTTGCTTTTGTATGTGGTTTTACTCAGTCTAGAAACTGATTTGTTTGAAGCAAGAAACCAATCTTTCTTTGTGGTTTAAGGGCTAGCCTTTTTGTTCATCTTAATCTTCAGTAATAGACTTTGGAAGACATCTGGATTGTTGTTCAACTATGCTTCTATAGTACAGTTTCAGTAATCCATGGTATTCGTTTCTGAACTGCTACAAGATTCTGGTATGAGATGGGATTAGTAAGTTGTACTGTTGTTATACATTGGAACTTATAGTGGGTGCGTTAAGCTTTTCTAGTTAAACAAATGTGCTCATTAAATGGGTAAAGATATCTTTGGCTTACTTGAAATTCAACAATACCTAGGAATCCATTTAGGAGGTTATCAAAGTGGTTCATTCGGTTTTAATAATTTTTATAAGCCTTTTTTTCTGTTTATATATATATAATTTAAGAGAGATTCCGTACATTCATGTGGGCAGGTGCATCTTGTCTTGTACAATAGAATTTAAAAAATCCAAAAGGATTCTTTTTGTCAATAGACAAATTAAATGGTACACAAACAACCATATCAAAATACAGAAAACAACTTTAGTCTTTTTGAGACATACTACTGATTTCTAGAGGTAGACTGAACGTTCACTTTAGGGAGTTCTGCTTGTAGCTGCTGGTGGTGTCTCCTCAATGATGGTAGATGTTGGCTCCAAACGCCCTCAACTGTGGCTTCCAGCTGCTTGAAAACCATTTGCTTAAGAGTCTCATCATTATGTCAAGAATGGTTATTAAGTCAACCTATTGCTCTCAGTAAGTCGTTCAGAGAGCTAACCTTTTGCTAGAAGTTCATACCTGTGCCTTGAACTCAGCTCATTCTTGTACAAGGATTTCAAGTTGATGCACAGGTTCAAGAATCTGCTCATTTGAGACTCTTCTACAGGCTTTCTCTTTGGAGTGCTGAGTCTTGATTCTTGATTGCATCTCTCCATGAAACTATTAAATCACACTTAAAGCATCAGTTAGGTGGCCTTTTGCACTTGTTGCATGAGTGGCCTCTTTTACCCAGGCCGTGGTGCATTGCTGTCCCCTTCCTCTGAAGACAGATGTGACCTCCATTTTTGATACCTTGGCAGAAATGAACAGCAAGGGCCAAGTAGAAATGAAAGGTAGCAAGCTGAATCTGCTCCAATGAATATGAAGAAGCTGTTGCGTTTAATTTTTTATACTTATTGGGAGGGAATTTAATTTCTGATGTACTCTTAATCTGCTGGAGAAAGTCTCATAAATCCCCACACACTACTAGGGTATGAGTTATGACGGAAACCAAATTTTAGAGGGATAGGAAGAGTCGTAAAGATCGTTAGTCTGTGTGACCTTGAGAATTGACAAGGGGCCATTTCACTTCCTAGTAGATATCATATCCTTCATTGTAGTCTTCCAATTGGGCTGTTACATGGGGTTGGGGTCCCAAACCTCATGGTATTGTCTGATTTAGCAGAGATCAGCTTGTTCTTAATTAGCCTGCTATAGTTTGTTAGTAGATCTTTATATTTCAACGAACAAGTGATCTTCAAGGTTTAGGGTCCAGCTTGATCCACCAAGTGAATTTTTCTAGCTGCCCCACGATATATTTTGGTTTTGCCCATTGATGGAATCAATGACTAATCTAGACCACAGTGCGAAAATAAAGTTTTCAAGCCAAGTTTTAAGGAGTCATCAATACCCTGATTATCAAAGTTTGTGAAGTTATGTGGGTAATCAATACCCCGGATTCTCTGCTTGATTATTAGTTTCGAGTCTGAGTAACTTGAGGGTGATTCCAATAATTAGCCCCCCCACCCCAAGTGATTTCTGAAAGCATTCACTGTACCTGGTAAACCTGGGTTCCCTTTGGAGATCTCATAAACAATAAGCTTTACCCATTCTCTAGGAAAGGGGGTCCATAGTTGGGTCACCAAGTATTAAAATTTCTGAGTTTTTAAGTGTCTGTGATGAATGTGGTTTATTTACTTATCAAACAAATTGCATGGGGAGAGATTGAGGGTGGGAGCCACCTGTTGAGACAAAATCTGTCCTGTCCAAACTTGACTGAGCCTCCACAATCCCCATGACCATCCTGTCCCACAGATGGGCAGATTGTTCTTTCATCCAACACTGGGGCTAGCCCTGGCCTAGGCTGATGCCTAGGCTCAGCCTAGTTAAAAAACTATTGTCATGTTTTGTCTTAAGTCAATGGTGAGTAGCAGCTCTTTATCTTGACATTCAGGTGGAGAGGCATAATTTTTTCTTCTGCCCTTCCTCGGTGTATGGCACCTGTATTAGACGTGTTATATATCAGACACTATACAAAGGGACTAAGAGAGACAAACAAAAGGAAACAAGGCTTTAGTTTTTGTTTGCTCCTTGAAAGGAGTTGCCACAGTTTAAGGTTGTCAGTTGGTAGCATTGCTTTTGTCCTTGAGACTCAGGTAGAGGGAGGCATTATTTTTTATTCTGCTGTGTGTATTTATGAACCACAATCCAAACATATTATACACCAAAAGACCTGCTATATTCCAGAGAGAAACAAAAAGACAAGGTTTTACTTTTTGTTTGCTCCCTGAAAGCAGTTTCCAATGGACAAGCACAACTAAGCAATTTCTTTCACTCGCTTGACTTCGTCTTCTATGACAGGAATGCAAAGCTAGCCTCCAACTATTTGTGCAAGAACTTATTTTCTTTCGGAAGTCTTTGATTCTTTGCAACAGAAATGTGACTTTGAGTGTTGCAACCAAGTTCCATAGGACCATTTAACTTATCTACAATATCTGCAAGCAGCCTCTTTTAACCACTCCTAGATCTTTTTGTTGGTTATGCAGCTGATACGTTTATATTTCGGTGCTTGACAGTGCAATTGTTGGGGACTTGCTTTATGTTTTCACCTTCTTTATTCGTCTTGAGGATGTCTCTTTTTAAAGTTAAAGGTT
Source organism: Pinus taeda (assembly GCA_000404065.3). Classification (NCBI taxonomy): domain Eukaryota; kingdom Viridiplantae; phylum Streptophyta; class Pinopsida; order Pinales; family Pinaceae; genus Pinus; species Pinus taeda. The sequence goes on along the minus strand of APFE030660657.1, from coordinate 49,763 downwards.
GCTTCTGTTGGAGTACCAAATGGTTTCTAAGTCCATAGCTAAACCTTTTATTCTCATTTCTGCAAGTTATTGCTTAGTGAATCGACCTGATCTTTGATGCCACAATTTTGTTTTACTCGATTTACTAGCTAACATCTGCATGCCTTCCTATGAGACTGGAACTTCAGAGAATAGTCATAGAGGTTGCTCTCTCATGCTCCCTACACAACTTTGTGCCACTGCATTTCTTAGGGCTCAGCACCACTGAATTTAATTTTCAGCCCACAAAGCCACTGCATTTCTTATGATTCAGCACCACTGAATTTAATTTTCAGCCCCCAAAGCTACAATTAAACAGAGCTTTCTTTCTGCCCCTGAAGATGGATGAAGTGTCAATTAATCAGACACCACAACGCAATAACACAGTGATCCAGAAGCTGTCATCATCATATTATTAACTGAAAATTTGCATGCTAAAATACAATTTTCTTGATAGGAAAAATGACACGTTTCATCTTCATGTCACAACACTATGTCTTGAATGCATGTTCTTTACTTATTTTTATCTGAGATTCTCTTCATATATTGTCTACAATTTGTTCTATTCTTTTCTCTTTACATTCTTCTTCCGTAAGATAGACCTAGTGTAAGAAATTAACATTGGAGGAAAGACTTGGCTGTGACGCCAGTGTAACTACTGTGTCAAAAAATAATTTCCAGAAATTCAGGAAGTGGACACAGAAATGGAAAGTTTTGGAAAATAAGAGACTTTTCTACAGGTTCGGATAATGATTTCATTATTTTGTTTCCAAAGATTCTGAACATGCTAGTGGAAGGTGTATCGAATTTCAGTACTGTTACATCAGAATGTGCAATAAGAAAAAGTGATTCTGATTTCTTGGGTTACAACCAATATTGAGTGTATATATGTTCATCACCCAACTGTAAGCATTTCATATGAATGCCACCCAGAGTTGGGGATATGAGATAACAAGGATTACGGCTTCTAGCAAGCTTACTGAATTTCACCAAAGGTTAAACACAGTTTTTGAGCTAGATAGGGAACAAACAAATGGAACCTCTTCCTCCTAGCACTGACTAAATATTGTGAAAGCCACAACAACGCAAGATCTCAGCTGAAAGGCTCTGTAGCAGCAGCGGGCCAGACAGTCTAGCTAACCGAGGCCCCTTTTTCCAGTGACAACTGGAAAAAGATCTAGTCATTGTTAACATCAACTGTACAAGGGAATTGTGGTACCTCAATCCATCACTGCATTCCCCCCACAGGAGCGTGATTAATCATAGGAATAAGCAATTGCATGAGATTGATGTTTAATATTCACGTATTGCCTTTAAAAATGGATAAGCTAGGTGCCCGTCTCACAATTATAAACCAGCAAAATGAACTATTTTTCTCAGGGTCTTTGGCCTGGAGATTTTATTAAGAAAACTTTACATGGTCATATATGTTAACCTAATTGACAATTTCATAGAGAAATACCACGGTTTTACACTGAGTGAATTTGTGATAGTATCTCTATTTGTGTGGAATGTTAAAGAATATATCTAATTTCAGTGGATAGTGATAAATATCTCTTAAGATTCTTTTCTTAAACCCCACTCTTAGTACAATCTTTTTTTATAAAAAACTTTATTTTTATTAGATGCCTAGTTTTATACCTCACAATATCTCTAATTCTCTTTACCTCACATTCCTGCTCCAGTGTTTATAATATATTGATTTTATTTTTGACAATTTTACAATCCTTTTTATGAATAACTATTAATAAGATATTGGTCAACAAGGTGAAGCTCATGTGAGATATACTCATAAAAAAGGACTTTCATAGGCTGTTGTGAGACATACTCGTAAAAAAAAGACTTTCATAAGCTCCTGTGAGACATACTCGTAAAAAGAAGACTTTCATAAGCTCCTGTGAGACATACTCATAATAAAAAGACTTTCATAAGCTGCTGTGAGACATGCTCAAAAAAAGACTTTCATAAGCTCCTCTGAGACATACTGGTAAAAAAAAGACTTTCATAAGCTCCTGTGAGACATACTCATAAAAAAAGGCTCATGAAAAAACCTTTATCCTTATTGTTTGAATGTCTTTTCATCTAATTAATAATATGATAGGTTTACAGCTTCTTAAGACATCTCACACATATCATGAAAAAAAACATAGTTCATCAAATTAATAATATGATAGGTTTACAACTGGTTAAGACATCTCACACATATTATGAAAAAAATCATATTTGATATAGGAGAAATCAGAACTAAAAAAAAAAGTTGATATTTCTATAGGAGAAATTAGGATATTCAATTTTCATGTTTTATTGACAATTTTAAGTTTAGGCCTCCTTTTACCTTTAGTTAAAAGGACTAAAGAAGGTTTTTCTAAAATATTTATCAAAATAGTCCTCTGCCATTTTTTCACCTCCATGTACCATGTAGCACCAAAATATTACATTTGATCTTTCTTGAAACTAAGGATTTACACAAGTCAAAACTTTTAGAACCAATATTTTTCTTGCTTTGAAAATCAATATAGAAAAGGAACATATGAGAAGTCTAGCTTCACGCTTAAATTCATATCTAGATAGTTGCTTCCTACAACAATACTATTTCTTTATATAATCTATGAATTTGTTCATTAAATTCTTATAAATGTGATATTTTTGAATATTTCACTCTTAAGAAATCGTGTTAATGATTGGGCTGAGCACCATATTTTCTATATGGCTTTTTCCATTTGCCCAATCCATAATCAGTTTAGAATATCCCATTAGGTGCCTATGGCATTTTTTTTCAATTGCAACCATAAATTATTGAATTTACAGTTACTATTTGTCTCTTGGCCTATTGCATACATGAAAGAGATATAATGTGATTCATTAATTTCACTGGATAGTGATAAATATCTCTTAAAATTCTTTTCTTAAACCCCACTCCTAGTACAATCTTTTTGATAAAAAGCCTTATTTTTATTAGATGCCTAGTTTTATACCCCACAATATCTCCAACTCCCCTTACCTCACATTCTTACCGCCAGTATCTATAATATATTGACTTTATTTTTGACAATTTTACAGCCCTTTTTATGAATAACCATGATAAGATATTGGTCAACAAGCTCCTGCGAGACATACTTATAAAAAAAAGACTTTCATGAAAAAACCTTTATCCTTATTGTTTGAATGTTGTTTCATCTAATTAATAATATGATCGGTTTACACCGTCTTAAGACATCTCACACATATCATGAAAAAATATATATATTTCATCTAATTATTAATATGATAGGTTTACAACTCGTCAAGACATCTCACACATATTATGAAAAAAATTATATTTGATCTAGGAGAAATAATATATATATATATAATATATATATATTTGATATATCTATAGAGAAATTAGAATATTCCAATTTTCATATTTTACTGACAATTTTAGAGTTTAGGTCTCCGTTACCTTTAGCTAAAAGGATCAAAGAAGGTTTTTCTAAAATATTTATCAAAATAGTCCTCCAACATTTTTTCACTTCCATGTACCATGTAGCACCAAAATATTACATTTGATCTTTTCTTGAAACTAAGGATTTACACAAGTCAAAAATTTTAGAACCGATATTTTTCTTGCTTTGAAAATAATATAGAAAAGGAGCATATGAGAAGTCTAGCTTCACCCTTAAATTCATATCTAGACAGTCCCTTCCTACAACAATACTATTTCTTTAGATAATCTATGAGTTTGTTCATTAAATTCTTATAAATGTGATATTTTTGAATGCAGGTGATGCGTGATCATCCAGAAAGTGCTTCCTTCATGCCTGTACAATCCTCTTTTGGAACTCATAAAATGATAGATTGTACATATCCATGACTAGATCATCATCAAGGAGAACAACATCTCCTTGCTCTCTCAGGGCTAGTTTTGCTATTGGAGGTGGTGGAGATTGAGGGATGACTCGTGGTGCTTTTAGCATCAGGGCAGTGTCTTCACGCTGTGACTCCTGTTCTGACTCCATGTCTATCACTTCAATCAATTTCTCAATCTACTGAGCAAGTTCCCGATCCTGCATTTGTTGACCTTCTTCCTCAGCTGCTGGCTGTTTTGGCTCATTAACCTGTATCGACATTGTTTCCTCTGTCATCACGCCTTGCCTTAGTTCTTCTTCCTGCTTCTGCTTCTCTTCTCTCTCTCCTCCTCAACTCATGGTTTTCCTTCAACTTCTCCTTTGTCTCCTGCAGCTTCAGTTTTGCTTCTTGCAACCTCTACTTTTCTCTCTTCCTCCGCTTTACTCTTTTCATCCATTGCTCCCTCTTTTCTTCCACTGCCAAAGCTTCCTTTGCTATAATAGGATTTGCCATCATTTTGTAGCTTCTCTCCATCTGGATCATCAACAATCTTCCTCTTTCCCTTGTCATGTACTGGATTGTTTCCTTCTGCCGCTATGGCTGTTTCTTCCGAAGCTGTTGTTGTTTGTAGAGAAACCTTCCAAGTTCTTGCTATACTAACCGACTCATTGAGTCTAGAGTCATTGTAGTAGTACCTACAAGGATCCTCCTCTGGCTAATGAAATGTCCCGTGGATCCACGGAAAGTAAACTCTCGTACAATGGTATTTAAAAATACCGTGGGGACCATATGAATTAAATTGCTTGGTGCCGAACTCGAATTTCACTATGTCCTTAGCTTCAACATCTACATTTTTCAAGCTCTTAATCTCATATAATTCGATCCACAAAGGAAAAGCGAGCCATGCCGCTTTCTTCTTCCTATCCAGTCCTGCTAACAACCCTGTAGTGAGGTGGAATGAAACTTTTCTCATGATTAGTTTGTCAATGGCATACCTTGGTAGGACATGCAGAGGCTTCTCTCCGCCAAACACTTTGATGAAGGTGCCACTTGGTGAGGCATACCAACCTGCAATGTTTACTATCGCCTCCATTACTTCTCGAGACATGCAAGGTGGATCTTGCTCAAATATAAGCTTGTATAACATGATGATAAAGTGGTTAGTTTTCCTTGCCATCACTCCTCGATCGCTATAGTCAGAAAGAAACTTGCAATAGATGTTCACGACAATGTCTTGTGGAGTCCATGTCCAGTTCATGCCAGGGAACTACTACTAGGCACAAATTGCATCCAGTAAGTATGCGAACATGTAAAACCTTGCTTACTCATTCTTGGGCGGATTCCAAGCCTTAACCACATGGGACTTCAAATTGATGAGCCAACAGATCTGACTAGTTAAATGACCTCCCATCATTCATCAAGTAGTCCAGTAAGACTGCCCCCCCTTAATGGAAGGTATTTGTGCTCTCTTGACCATATATTATGTAGGCAAAGATGATCAAGAAATGGTAAGCCTCCCTGAGGGACTTTGTCTTGTAAACATGGGTGGGTGTATGTCTAAACTTTGACGGCTCTTTCACCTAGCGCTTGACAATGTCTCTTGTGTTCACATAGCTATGGGTGGCATAGAAGAGTGAGTCCATGCGCTTCACTGACTTGGGAAAGTGATACATCTGTTGAAAGTCCTCTGCCTTGAAGGTGGCAAGCTCTCTCCCACTCGTACTGCTCAATGTCATAGTCTGTTCATTCGTATGTGAGACAATCCAGTTGATGATACATGCACATGGGAAGGTGGGGTACCTACATGCAACCTTGTATAACCCTAACCACTAAATGCTAAGATAAACCTGTCGGTCTTCTAAGTATACCTTAATGTCCCCTGCAAAAGTGTCTTTGATCTGCTGCCATGTCAGTGTTGCTCCCTTCTCAATAAACAACTGAGTATCTACATACACTGGTAAATCAACTGATATCTGCTCAACTGCTTCCCCAGTACTATTCTCGATGTTTTCCTTTGATGCAAATCTCTTGGATGCCATGGTAAGTGTGACTACTGGAGAGATGCTCAACAACTGCTGTATATGTGGGACAAAGAGGACACTTATTGCAAGAAAAGGTCATCTAAAAACCAAAACAACTTCAAGACAAGTTCAAGCAGCAAGTTGAGCATTTGATGGAAAGGATTGCACAATTTTTCCTGACAGGGGTGACTGGGTGACTGTGGGAACTGCACATTGTGCAGTCCCAACAGTCAATGTGGGAGCTTGATGACTGGAATTGTGCAATGCGCAGTTCAGTTTGGGCCAAGGTTTGGGAGAGACTACGCATTGCGTAGTCTCAATGGCCAAGCTGGGAGACTGGCTCCTAGAACTGGACAATGCGCAGTTGGAGCCATCCCAGGCCATGCTCTTCGCAATTCCAGAAGCCAAGCCAGAGGCTTGATTCTCTAGATTGCGCAAAGCAAGCTGTGCAAAGTGATATCTAGGCAAGGGGACCTAGATCTGCCCAAGGGGAGTGTGAAAAACAAGCAGATATGAAAGATGATGTGAAGCTGAGTGCATATCTGATTAAGTGTTGATGCATGCATGTGAAACAAGTGCAATAATTGATTAAACAGAAGGAAAACAAAGCATGTGAAGAGAGTTGCTGCAACAACAACCGTTGGTACAAAAACAAGAAAACTCATGCAACACTTGGGAAGTCCAACCTATAACTTGAAAAAACACTTCTACAAGCTAAAACAAGTTAAAACGGTAGCAATCATGTAGAGAAACAAGTGAAGAAGCACTCACACAAGGCAAACAACAGAAAGCGATAGAAAAAGTGGCAAAAGACGACGAAAGCAAAACTCACCCAGAAAAGCTATGATGATCGCACCAAAGGCTCCTTGATCTCCTTGGGAATGCTAGAGCTCCAAGATTGAGTGTGCAAATGAGCTCTACCAACGTCGATTAAATAGATTTGGTCAAGTTAGGGTTTTATGACGTGCATGCTTAAAATCAAGGGAAAAGCGACACTTGGCAGAATTTTCTAAAAATAATGCAAGTGTCTCCTTCGGGATATTAAAATAGATCCCTATTATTTAGGGATTCTTTTTTATGTTTTATTTTTCTGGGGGAAACTTTCCATGCACACTGCTGAGAAAGATAACACAGTTTCGGGAACTGGGCAACTTTCTGGCTCAGTGCACTGCGCAATTTCTGAGCTCAGTGAGGGTTGCACAATTTTTGGGCTCAGTGCTGGGCTGCCCCCTCATGATTACGCATTTCCAGAGCTTAAGGCTCACTAGTAGTTAGGACTGCACAATTCCCAATAGCAAGGCTAGTTGCCCTCAGGATTTGTGCAGTTTTCTGGGGTAAGCCCAACATTGCTGAGGGACCAAGTAAGGAGATCAACTTGTGGCTTAGAAAATCAACTGAGTAAGCAAACACAAGCCAAAATGAAAAATATAAGTCTCAGTCGAAGCATGGATAACTGGATCAGTGCAAGATGAGCTACTATGGTTTAGAAGGAAGGCTCTAAAATCGAAGCATAGGCAAAATTTTGGAGGGTGGTTGTAGCCGCTACAATAGGATCTTAAGCAATCCTAACCGTATCTCCATTGCCTATTGTCTAGGCTAACCATTTTCCAACCAAAGAGAATTCCTTTACCAAAATTTTTTAGATCATCGAAGCTCCTTTAATGACTTCTTACTTTTTATCCACTCCTCTGCTAATCCTACTCCTATGTTTTATTCTATCATCACTCTTCTCTATAGGCCGTCAATGTGAATTCTCTCCTTTTGTCTAGTCCTAGTTCCTTGAAAATTATAACATTTTCTTCTAATTTCATCTAGTATCCCTTTTTTGGAATGTGTGCCAGTTATAACCACTAGACCAAGATTGCTTTCAACACTAATTTAACTAGTGTCAAATTACCTTCTTGGGATAGCCATTTAAAACGACAATTTGTCACGATCCTCAATTTTTTTTGTACAATTGAAGCCAATCAACATATAGTCATTTGGTTTTAAATAAAAGTCTAAGTATTTAATTCCTTTTTCCAAAATGGTAGGTTTGAAACATAAAACTTGTAAAATCCATATCTTCTTCCAACCCAATGACGAGTTTAAATGATTTTTGAACATTTAATTCCATGCCAATGCCTTTATAATACAAGTTGAAGAAATCCTTGTGTTTGCCATTTTTTGTTACTAATGTATCTAAGCCAAATAATTACATCATCTACACAAAGAAGATGAATAAATTTGATTGACCTTGCTACAATTATACCCTTTGTAGACCCTTCTCTTATTGACATTGTAATAAACTTTCTCAAGCCCTCTACTACCAACAAAAAAATAAAAAGGAACACTAGGAATCCTTGCCTATGTTCCCTTGAGGCATAAAAATTCAAGAGGAAAATCTATTTATATGAACCACGAATTACGCTGAAAAAATGCATCCTCATAACCAATGCACTTTTTGAACATTCATCCCTATTTGTAGCAATAATAATCTCAGGTACAACCAATCAACCTTATCATATGCTTTTACCAAATCAATGTTGTGACAACCCTTCTTGTTACCCCTCTTTTAAATGTCACTATGAACTGTAATTCATGTAAATATTGTGGAAATGTAACACATTAACTGTTTAGAGGAGTGAACATGGATTTAGAGTTTTGAGGAGGAGTTTCTTGTAAACCCAAACCATTGCATTCATTTTATTGCCTATCTCCTTAAAGAAATGATGGCCTTGTTGGTGCAAGCATTCAAAGAAAAGTACGGGATATCTGCTGAAAAGGACGAGAAGGCCATACAACCATGACTCATAGAATGTGTTGTGGAGTCAATACACAAGGGGCAAAGGGAGAATGCATTGTTGGTGGTATGGAGGGAAGGAGGCTCAAGGACACATATACCAACATGGTTATGCAAGAGCATACAAAGAGAGTGGACACTCTCGGATGTACATGGAGATGTGCAAGAGAAATTGCTGAAGAAAGGGCTAAAACCCAAGTGTATGTGAAGGTTTGGAAGCACACTGAGGAGTGTGGAGTAAGGAGAATCTTGTTTTGTTGATAAGGTTGGCTCATAGTGGAATCCATATTATTTCTTAGCAAGTGGAGACACTGTGTACCCTGGTACTTCTTGTGGTGTTTCAGAGGTGGAGACTCGAGGGTGGACTCTGAATTCCCATAAAGCCTAACAGGTGGAGGCATGCTGTGCTATGGATTCCTACTGGATTGTAGGTGGAGGCACTATGGGCTCTGGATTCTTGGCATGATCGTTGTGTGGAGCACTACGTGCTTTGGATTTCTTGAAGTGTTTAATTGGGTGGAGACATTTAGTGCTCTAGACTCCTGGGTATCATGTGAAGGAACTGTGTGCTCTAGATTCCCATGTGATCTGGTTGACTTGTATTGTTGTAAATTTCCTTGAGCACTTGACTCCTCAGTCTTTGAATCTATCTCGAGGGTGGGAAAGTGTAACACCCTCCTCCCACATCTACCCAAGTAACTGACCAACCAGGGTAAACATGTGACGATAAGTTGCTATGATATGATTCGACTCCCTATTTGTCAGTTAAGGAAGTGGAACCAGAGGAACATATCACACAAACCATCCACATTAGAACATAACTCCCAGGAGCCATCCCAACCAATTAGGTAACCAACCCCTGGGTCCTACTGAGTTTTTAGACCATTAAACCCCTGGGCACTCCCTTGATATGGACAAACACGCGTCTAGGAGGCTCCATATGCTCCCAGAGCATGGGTATACATGCGTCTTGGGAGTTTTCTCCTTAGACCCATGCCCACGACTCCAGAATTTGTGCCACTTTTTCAGGCCTAGAGCCCAAGTCACTGCCCAAAACTCAATGATAGGCTCAAAAATGAATTTACACAACATAACAATGATACATTTGCAAAAATACTAACAAGGACTAGACTAGACCCCTACTAGCCATGATAGGCATTTCATCAAATATGTCACAAGCATAAAAACTACAGGTCTTAACAACATAACTGAGCATAGGGGTCTCATACATATCTGAGAATCGCTAAGAATTATAGATGCCTCAACACATTAGCAACAATTATTAGGCCATAAATACATTGTTTATTCATTTACAAGTAAAAACATGATGAGAGCCATACATAGCCACTGCCATAATACATGTTCATAACCATCATAATAACAACATAAATACCAAGGAAAAAACAACCATATAATCCACATATAAACCAGTATAATACTCATGGATTAACAGGGAGAAATAACCTCGTATTAATGATGCAAAGGCCAACCAGGTTCGATACTTCCACGAACCACCTGACCATAGACATAGTTGAGAAAAATCTCTCTTCATCTAGCCAACCTCGTGTCATATTCCAAGCATGAATGTGGGATCTCATAAAACACATTCATCAAAACCATCTAGGCTTCCAGAGGTCAAACCACCTTGTGGTGAAGTAAAATTATAAGTGCGGACACGAACGATTTCTTCTAGCCTGATAATGGGTCTAGCCACAACAGATACATTCTATGGGATACTTCCTTAGGTTAGAACCAAATAAGAGGGCATACCTCTTAGTCCACTTATCTTGTTTGGTGATGTCCTTGATTTCTCTCTCCAGTTATCTCTTGCTTCCTTCTTCAAACCCCTGAAACAAGTAAACAACAACAAACAACAAACGTGATAATAGACAAATTGTAATTCAACCTACTTAACAAGTCAAGAAACATTAAGCCATGAATGTATAATATGAAAAAATATGTAGGAAATCAATCGATAGTTGCATATATTAATATCAAATAGAGATTACAACCATTTGCCTTGACGTTGCAGTCCTCCTCTGACAAGACCAGGTTCCCACACACTTCTGCTAGCATTC
>APFE030660657.1:0-17204 GCA_000404065.3 Pinus taeda | reverse complement strand
GTGTCACTGGCCACTCAATGACTCAATCAATCAAGTAGAAAGATGATAAGCCAACAAGAAAACAAGACCACATGAAAAATATCTTTCTAATCAGGGAGAAAACGGTCCAAAAGGCTTACAAGGTCAAAACCATAAGAGCAGAACACACTGGCCAAGATTGGGGTCAGGCCGTAATCTTCATTTACATGCATTGGATCCACCTGTAGTGAAATCCAAATTTGCATAGTTTCATCCAACATCTTTCCAAATTCCACCATTGTATCAAACATGCCTTTCAAAGCTGATATTAAGTCCTTCTCCCTATGCTCCCGTACTTTTGGTGGTGTGGATGGCTGTAGTCTTTTGTAGCTTAGAAATCTACACTTCATAGTCAAATTTCATCTTTGCAAGTGTACTCTTTGATTCTTTTATGATGAGGGTGAGCTTCACAACCTTCTCTACTGGTGGTTCCTCTTCACAAAACTTCATGTACATAACTGTGCTACAAGTGTTTGCAATGGATTTTTCTAGTTGCTGCTATTATTGCCATAACTCATCTCTTTTCTTAGCCAACTGCTCCAACTCCTTTTTCAGCGAATATTTATTCTTTGCCACATAACTGGTCAACAACAAAGTTCATTGTTCCCACTCCTGCAACTTAGCTATTATGATTTGGTGGAATTCATGCAGTACCTGAATCGACAATGCGGAAATGTTCATGTTCATGCTGCTCCAGGCTTTAGCTTGTTCCCTGTCCTTCGGTGACTCAAACTGTAGTGCTCCAGCTGGCACCCTTAAAATCCTAACGCCGAAGGTTGTCTTTATTCGTCATTCTGCCTATAGTGGTTGAGTTATTTGTTCCAGTTGTCTCACTATCTTTGGTAGTGCCTTCAAATCTGTGATGCCCTTCTGAACCTTAGCCAAGATCTCTCTATAGAAATGATCAATTATGTCCCAAGTTTCTACTGTTACCTCCTAGACCTTCTCCACGATCTCGTCAATGTCCCCATTAGTGAGGACAAGTGGTATAGCACCCCTAGATTTGTCTGCCTTCTGCTTTTTCCTCATGCCGGACATGGTTGTTGTAGGTACCCTATTTTTAATGATGAATCGTGACTCCTTTTATAATCCATCACTGAGGGGTTCCTAAGTGCCATGTTCCTATTCTGGGTCTGTCTCTTCCGTGCCTTGTTATTTTTCTGTATCCTTTCCACTCAGACCTGCATCCTGCAGAGTGACCTTCTTTGTTCCAACATCTTCATTAGGTGGAGTCATCCACTCTACTGACCAACATTGTACTACTGTGAGTAAGTCATCCTCGGTCGCTAAATATGGCAATGGGTGCCATGTCCTTGTTGGGTCCCTCCTTGCCTTCACATAAACTTGGTGGAAGTCTACTTTAAAGTTTGTGATGTTGTAGTATTGCTTATACAGATTGGGTGACAACCTTGGGTGCTGATTCACCACTATGTGTAAATCCATCAATAGTATTACGAAGAAAATCCTATTTTCCATCACGTGTGATGACTCCTTAGTATGATAGAGGGATGCATACTTCATTTGTTCACAAACATCTTCTTCGACAAGAGGAAATTGTGAGTCCTTCGACTCCTTCCATGCAATTATCATGATGATGATGATTAACCATGCATAATGAAATGTCTTCCCCTACTCCTACGCTTCGCTGTAGTCTTCTAGAAATTCTTTACATAAATAGGCGGCCCAGTTAAACTGGACCCCGACGCTACACTGCGTAGCCAAAGAAACCATGATTATAGGGACCTCATTTTCCCTACACTTCCACATGATTTTTCCTACCAAGACGTGTGTGGAAAAGTGCACCCCTTAGTCACTCATCAAGATGATATCGTATTTGCACAAATTATTGACAATTCCGAACTTATCCTTCATCATCTGTGCCATCAACTTGTCCTGATTCTTTCCCAGAAAATCTTTTATGAGGTATTTTCCTTGGCGAGGCAGTCCTGTAATCCTTCTGATATACATTTCATTGATCGAGATACTCATCCCCAACTAGAGGCATCCATCATGTAATAATGAGAGAAGCTATCACACACATGTTATATTGAATGTGATTATACCGAAGTGTGGCACAAGTAGCATATTTAACAGGCCTACTCTCGGCAATCTTGCAGCCCACCGGTGCGACTCTAACCTTGTAACTCCACTTTATGGGTAATATACATGTTGCAATTATTTTCTTGGCTCAAACTATGGGTATTTTCTCCAATCATTTAATCCTAGTCCTACACCTTCAACTTTAGGATCTTCCTTAACACTTTGCCATCAAATGACACTTCCTCTAGTAGAAATGTTGTGAACATGCCAAACTTCACATCTTTTGGGTCCTTTATTGGCTTGGCACTCAATTTTCTTGATGGCATGTAAGGTGGGAGTATAGAGGGAATTTATGTGCCCTCTGTCTCCATCCGCTGCACCTCAGCCTCTTCCTCACTGTCATGAATCTCCTGTGGTTCCTTATGCTAGATTAGTTTCTTCCCCTTCTGTGCAGGTTCTTACCCTTGTCCTCCTTGTCATTTGTTCGCACTTCTTTCTGTGTCTTCTTCCTCAGATATGTTCTTAGCTCTACCTAAGAGACCTCAGCTGGAATCTTCTCCTATTTCTTCTATGGTTGTGCTTCCGTGGTGACCTCACGTGCATTGGGGACATGGGTACATTCGCTGCTCCAGTTTGAACACTCTCGGCTTCCATGACTCTTGCTAGCCCCTTCTTTTCAAATTCTCTAGCGATTTACTCAAAACTTCTCTCAGACATACAACAACTCACTTCTCTGATAGTTAGTTGCAAATTCTCAAACTGGATTCTCCAGAAAGCAAAGTCTAAAATGTGGTGTGGGACATGGATTTTATAAAGAATTTGAATTTCCTGCCATTCCTTCCAATGGTCATATTTCCGACTGACTTCAACGAACCTTCCCTTGTTTTTGTGGTGTTTTTTTCTCAAAGATGTAAGAAAAGAACCCACTTAAGATTATGGATGACAAAAAATCTCAACATTATAAATGTTAGGATATTCCAACACATAGGAAATAGTTAAGTATACTTGGTCTAGTGTAGAGTTAGGTAAAGTGTGTTTATGTACTATGTACTTTTTAACTTATAATTTGACGGTCATGATATGTTCTAGACATGAAGTGATCCTACGATTCATTCTCTCCTCAGTATTCCCGACACTTGATCCATGGCTTAACAATCGATTGGTCCATGATCTCTATTTAAAGAGCATGGAGGGTCATTTGTAGGGTAACCGTTCATGAGAGAATCTTATGTAAATTTTCATTCTTTTATTAATAAATTTCCTGAAGTGGCCATGTTGGCTCAGGCCGTGGACTGTTGCCCTCTTTGAGGGTTTTAACCACGTCAAGAATACTAGTGTATTGATCTATGATCTATTTGTGAGCGGTGTCCTTTGGTGTTTTGTCTGAGGAACTTACCCTGTAAATTCCTACATGGTATCAGAGCAATTTGAGGGCCGCATCCATTGGTGATCCAAATCTGAAGCCAATACAACTGCATCTAATTGTCATTTCCTAGATCTACTGTTTTTGATTGCTTTCGGGCTGAGAGGACTGCTCTATTGTGTTAGGAGCATCTATTCCAATGAGGAACCCCTTTTGTTTCACATGAAAAGGTTTCTGGTAGCCCCAACTACGTTATTTTTAAGATTTGGAGATATGCAGTCTTTATTTGCAGTTCCAACTATTCATCTCTCAGTTTATTCCGATTTATTTAGCTCTCTGTTTTTTAGTACCGAATATATACCTTTCATTTCTGCGTATGCTCTTTGCCCTGTGACTCTATGCGATCTGGGAAAATTAGAAACATAAAGGAAGGATTTTTCTCATGTGTATGCTCTTTTTCGCTGCGTCTGAGTGTGATCTTGGAAAATCAGAAAAATTGAGGAAAATATTTAGTTTCCGGCTAAAGCTAACTTCAAGCCGTAAGGTTTATTTTTTTTGTATGTCCGTATTAGGTTTCGTGGTTTTTGTTTTGTAGGCAAAGAAGAGGTTTTTCAAGTAAGCAGGCACCCCAAAACTCCAGTGACAAAAAAAAAAACCCCCCTTTCTCTTTTCCAAAAATTACCAACCTTTTAAACTAGCTCACTTGGTCCAAAGTTACTTTATGAGAATAAAGGTCTCGAGTTCAAGTATTTCTTTTTGTTGAGTTACTTTTTCAAAAAGCACATGTAACTTATGTTTTAAAGTTACTTTATGTAAAAGTGTTCTCACCCATTATAAAATGTGAGTCACTTATAGTTCTAAAGTCTCTTTATCTTTTATTTAAGTTACAATTTAGTGGGTAGATCATAAAGTACCATTGTAAAAGTGACTTTCACTTATTTATAAAATTGAGTCACATAATTTTATTTTAAAGTGAGCTAATTATATTAAGTTTGGAAAGGGGGCAGATTCTTTTAAAATATAACATTATCATTCATTTCGGCACATTCACGCACTTCGTCGACATCTTCAACAACTTTGATTCAAAAATCCATGACTTCTTCATCTGGAAGCTGTTTTTTTTAATCAACCTAATTTTTTGAGATCTTTCCATTGGAACACTTAGTTTCAGCATCTACAGCTTGAATTTCCATTAAAATGGAAAGTACATGCCAAGTTATGCTTGACAGCACCAACTACTTCCAATGGTGGTTCTACATTGTCGATTTACTTAGAAGTAAAGGTCTTTGCAGAATAGCCTCAGGCCAAGAAACCAAACCTCAAGATGAAGATAAGGAAACCAAATGGGAAAATAGGCAAGATCAAGCACGTGGGTTGATAGGGATGTTTATTTCTCTAGACCTTATATTCAATATCGCAGAAATTGATACTCCTAATGAAGCAATGAAACAACTCACTAAAGTTTTTGGAATTGAAAATGAAATTAGAGTCCATCAACTCGAAATGAGTTGCTTACATTAGACCCCAATAATTTTTCTTCCATTGAATATTTTTTGTCCAAGATCAGGACCCTTAGACTTCTCTTGGAAGGTGTTAAGGATAAGAAAGAAGATGGTAGCCTTATCTATTCCATTCTTACTAAGTTCGGACCAGCCTACTCTGTGTTTGTTTCCACCTTCCATTCTACTAGAGAAGCCTTTATTTCTCAAAGACAAGACTATAAGTACCCCTCTTTTGATGCCTTTTGTGATTATTTAATAAGAGAACAAGAAACGCTCTTATATCTTGGTCTTCTTAATCTTGGAAACTCTTCTAAGAAAGCCTTAGCTGCAAAACAACAACCAAATTCAAAGAATCCTAAGAAGCAATATCCTAAAAAAATTATCCTAAACCAAACAAGGGTCCTAAGCAATTTTAGTCTCAAAATGAAAAATCATCTCAACAAAATGATAAGGCAAATGAAAACAAAGGGAAGAAGACTGATAGACATTGCCACTTTTGTAATCGAGATGGCCACTTAGAATCCAAATAATTTTAAGAAAATGGAAGCCTTGGAAGTAGCAATGAAGAAGCACAACATCCATTTGGAGCACTCTTCAACTTCAACTTCATCTTCAGGAATAACACTTTTTGCATGTGCTTGTCAAGCATCTCGGTATGGTTATGAACTAAATGTATCTTCTTCTTCTCATTCTCATGAGTGGCTCATTGATTCTGGAGCTTCTTATCACACGGCCAAAAACAAAGCCATGTTTTCTTCTTTAAATGATTGTGACACCAAAAATATATATGTTGGTGATGATAGATATCTTAGTGTTGTAGGGACTGGAATTGTTCATCTAGACAATGGTCAATTTAATGAGGTATTATGTGTTCCAACCCT
The DNA here is from genome assembly GCA_000404065.3 of Pinus taeda. Taxonomy (NCBI): domain Eukaryota; kingdom Viridiplantae; phylum Streptophyta; class Pinopsida; order Pinales; family Pinaceae; genus Pinus; species Pinus taeda. The sequence goes on along the minus strand of APFE030660657.1, from coordinate 11,400 downwards.
ATCCTACAACCTTCTATCTGTATATCAGATAATTCATTCAGGTGAAGGTGAAATCGTTGAATTTTCACCTCACGATGTTGTAATTAAGGACCTAAGATATCCTAGACAAATTTTAGCTACTGGCATTGCTGATGATTCTATAAGGTTGTATAAGTTTAATAACTTTGGGTCATCAAATCTTCCCTCGGTATTTGTTGCTCATAATGATGAAGTGAGAAAACTTTGGCATGAGCAGTTTGGTCACTTAAACTATCACTCCCTTCAGAATCTATGCAAAGAAAATATGGTGCCAGGTCTTCCAATGGTATCTTGCACAGATGGTTTTTGTTCCGGATGTGTACTCAAAAAACATCATTGGGATAGTTTTGAAAAAAGTGCCTCTTGGCACGCCTCATCCCCTTTACAGCTTGTGCATAATGATTTATGTGGTCCACTTCTAGTTGTTTCATTCTCTGGCTACAAGTATTTTGTAACTTTCATTGATGATTTCTTCAGAAGCACTTGGGTATACTTCTTAAAACTCAAGAGTGAAGATTTAACATGTTCTTGGCCTTTAAGGCCTTTGTTGAAAAACAATCTAGACATCAAATTCTTAAGCTAAGATCTGATAATGGAGGAGAATATGTTAACAACAAATTCATCAATTTTTGCACCGAGAATGGAATTCAAATGCAACATATTGTTCCATATACTCCACAACAAAATGGTGTAGCTGAAAGGAAAAATCACACCTTAAAGGAAATGGCTAATTGTATGCTTCAATCCAAAGGACTTAGTCTTAATTTTTTGGCAAAAGCAATTAACTATGCAAATTACATAATAAATCGCACTCCTACTAAGGTTTTAAAAAATATCACTCTGAAAGAAGCATGGAGCTCAATTAAACCAGATGTAAGTCACTTTCGTGTTTTTGGAAGTGAAGCATGGGCCCATATTCCAGATGAGAAACATAAAGCTTTAGAACCTAAGAGTGAAAAAAGTGTTTTTTTTGGATATTTTGAAGATGTCAAAGGATATAGAATTATTCCACTTAAGTCCAAAAATGTAATCATTAGAAGAGATGTAAAGTTTGTTGAAAATATATCGACCTATGAGCCTAGTTCGACGGACGTGCCACCTCTCTCTATCCCTTCTACTTCTGAAAATATTTCTTCTTCAGATGATGACAATGAGGATGAAAATCCTCCCCCACCTTATGAGGATCCTCCTTCAACTCCTTAGCTTCCAAAATGGGTCTGTGCTACTTGGGATGTAGCAGGTGCTCTTTCCGGTGATCCTGCAGATCAACGACGTACACGTTCTCAATTCGATATAGCCTCTTCTTTACTGGCTCAAGATTCAATGAATTATGATCCTGACACCTTTGCAGAAGCTTCAGGCCATCCAGATTGGGATGTATCTATGAATGAAGAATATCATTCATTATTGGCAAATGATACATGGGTCTTGTTCCTCTTCCAAAGGGACGAAAACTTGTTACATGCAAATGGGTTTACAAAACCTAGTATGGACTAGATGGAAAAGTTGATAAACATAAAGCTCATCTTATTGCTAAGGGTTTTTCACAAGTTGAAGGAATTGACTATATTGAAACCTTCTCCCCTGTTGCAAAAATGAACTCTATCTGCCTTGTTCTTTCCCTTGATGCCTCTTTCAAATGGGAAGTCCATCAGATGGATATTAAATTTGCCTTCTTGCATGGGGACTTGCATGAAGAAATACATATGGAACAACCTACTAGATTTATACAAACAAACTCCAGCCTTGTATGTGGGCTTAAGAAATACCTTTATGGTCTCAAGCAAGGCCCTCAGGCCTGGTATGCCAAAATGGATAACTTTTTTTTTAGAAACTGGCTTTTCTAGGTGTCATTATGACAATACTGTCAACGCCAAGAAAGTGGGAAAGTCTCTTATCATTCTTGTTCGTTATGTTGATGATCTTATCCTTATTGGTAGTGATCCCAACCTTATAAACCATGTGAAGTCTAGCCTTAAACAAAAGTTTGAAATGACAGACTTAGGACACCTGCATTATTTTCTTGGTCTTCAAGTCTTGCAATCCAAGGAAGGTATTTCCCTTTCCCAGTCCAAGTATGCCTGTGATATTCTACGCCATTTTCACATGGAAGACTATAATCCAACCCCTTCTCCCTTTCATTTTGGAGCCAAAATTTTAGTCACTTGTACTTCCCCTGAAGTTGATGCTACCTTATACCGTCAACTTGTAGGAAAACTTTTGTACCTGACCCATACTCATCCCGACCTTTCCTTTGCTGTTGGCCTTGTTTATCCGTTTATGAAAAACCCACATGAAAGTCATTGGAAAGCATCTAAAAGAATAATTCATTATGTTCAAGGTACAATTCATTTTGGGATTCATTACAATGCAGAAGCATCTCCTCTATTGGTTGGTTTCATAAATTCCGATTGGGCTGGTGACCCTAATGATCGAAAGTCTACTGCAGGTTATGTGTTCACTCTTGGTTCAAGACCTATTATATGGGCTTGCAAGAAAAAAAGTGCCATTTCTCTTTCTTCAGCAGAAGCAGAGTATCGTGGTGCCGTAGAAGCTAGAAAGGAAGCCCTGTGGATTTGTCAAGTCCTGTCATAGTTTGGCTTTCAGCAGCAGCATCTGACTACAATTTGGTGTGGTAATCAAAGTGCCATTCAACTATGCAAAGATCCAGTCCAACATCAGCGCAACAAACACATTGAACTTCACATGCACTTCATCAGAAAGCTCATTCATGGCCATGTTCTTGAAGTGCAATATTGTTCAACAGATGATCATGTTGCAGACATCTTCACAAAGGCTCTCACAGAGGCGAAGTTCACTAAACTTCGATATATTCTTGGATTTCAGGAAGTTGTCACTAAGGGGCGATAATCTCTAGTGCCTCCTTCCTTCTCCTATAGTGTCATATTTTTACATCCTTCAATCCTATCCCAAGTTGTTCTTAAGGGGGGATGTTAGGATATTCCGACACATAGGAAATCGTTAAGTTCAACTTGGTCTAGTATAGAGTTAGGTATAGAGTTAGGTAAAGTGTGTTTCTTTACCGTTGTACATTTTGTAACTTACAATCCGACGGTCACGATATGTAGTGATCCGACGGTTCATTCTCTCCTCGGTATTACCGACACTTGATCCGTGGCTTGACACCTGATTGGTCATGAATTCTATTAAAGCGCATGGAGGGTCATTTGTAGGTTAACCGTGCATGAGAGAAGCTTATGTAAATTTTCATTCTTTTATTAATAAATTGCCTGTAGTATCCACGTTGGCGCAGGCCGTGGACTGTTTCCCTCTCTGAGGGTTTTAACCACATCAAAATACTGGTGTATTGATTTGTGATCTGTTTGTGAGCGATGTCCTTTTGGTGTTTTGTCTGAGGAACTTCCCTGAAATCCTAAGTGGAGGGGTCATAATGGACCACCAACCACATTAACTATTTGATAAAAAATCTCTGCTACAATCTGATGCTTGAATGAATACACTTGACATTTACTGGTACTTGGTTGTCCTTCCTGAGCAGTTAGAGTGTCCTATGGAAGAATGATCCATAACTGATAAATGCTGTGAACTGCTCGAGGAGTGTTCTTTTACTCTTCAGCCATAATGCTCTTTGAATGCGGCTGTTGAAATATTAACTGTGCAGAGTACTTGGTAGCTGCTCGCTTCATCCTTCGGGTGAATGATATAGGTTAGAGGCACGAAAACAACATGGAGGATGCATGGCGGGACGAGAATAAACAATAGCCATCGGATCTTGTAAATGAACGACGGAGATTGAATCGAGGAAAGCTATCGGGGAAAGAAGGCAGAAACAAATGTGAGCCGTCAGATCACGGTGGGGTAGATCTGACGGTTATCGGGAGCGGGAGTTGCGTGAATATTAATGGGCGGAGGACGTACGAGTGGGCAGTAAGCGATTTCCCCACACCGCTTTTCAGAGTGGAGTGGTAAAGTTACATGGGGAAGCGACGCAATAAAACGGCGACAAGTGGCAGACGCGACGGGCGGGAAACCACTTTTCTTGCGGGTTAATGCATGAGTGGTTCACGAGATGGAGGGGAGCATATGTCGTTGGATTGGGCGGAAAATGATCGGACGACTAAAAAAAGGTGCACATGTTTTTATTTATTGATGTGACGGAAAAAGGCTTATAGACTATGCGTGTAGTTATATTGATTGTGGTTATATTACCGTTAAACTCGGCGCCCGGGGCTAAGGAAATATGGGTTTATGCATGGTTTAGAGGAAAATAGAGAAATCAGGGAGGTTATGGGAGTATTAACAGAGAGCAAGGGTAGGAGAAGAACGACCAGTGAGACTCTTTTGTGAGCATAACCATCGCGGCCATAACTGTCTTTTGATCCTCAAAATGTTCAAACATGTAGCAGAGGTAACAGTTACTAGAAATTTGTATATACCCACCATGTTGCAATTAAATATTTGATGAATAAACCTAATGTAAATGCCCGGATTATTAGATGGTTACTTTTATTGCAACACTTTGATCTTACTATGTTTGATACGCCTTGCAAAGAGAATGTAGTTGCAGATTTTTTTATCCAGATTGACTTTGCCTGCAGGGGAGGAAGGAATGGTTGATGGTCAGCTACCAGATGAGCACTTATTCGCCATTTCAGTTCTCTCTCCATGGTTTGCTGACATAGCAAACTACTTGGTATCTGCACAGTTCCCTCCAAATTTGTCCTCCAAGGAAAAGAGCAGAATCATAAGAAAAAGCGGCCCATTCACTTGGATTGGGGGCAATCTCTTCAAGCTAGGTCCAGATCAAATTCTGAGAAGATGTGTTAGAGAGGAGGAAGTTTTTGACATCCTTCTGGCCTGTCATGATGGGCCTTGTGGAGGTCACTTTGAAACCAAAAGAACAATATTCAAGGTACTACAAGCTAGTTATTACTGGTCCACTCTCCACCAAGATGTGAAAAGGTATTCTAGCAAGTTTGATCAGTACCAAAGGATGGGGAAGCCTACCCCCAGGGATGAAATGCCTTTGCAAACTCAAGTGACTTTCGAGCCATTTGGCAAGTGGGGCATGAATTTCATCGAGTCCATTGACCTTCCATCCAAACAGAAGTAGAATATCACTGTGTGCACCGACTACTTAAAAAAATGGGTTGAAGCCAAAGCTATCAATGTAGCAACAAAAGAAAAGGTGACTAAATTCTTAAGGGAGAATGTGTTTTATAAGTTTGGATACCCTAGAGAGTTGGTCACTAATAAAGGCAGTCAATTTACACCCCAAATGATTGAAAATTTGTTACGCTAGCATAAGATCAAGCACACAAAATCCACTCCTTACCACCCACAAGCTAATGGGCAAGTGGAAGTCACCAACTGAGCATTGGAAAGCATTCTGACCAAAGTGATTAGCAGCAACAGAAAGGAATGGACAGACAGATTGGTGGAGGCCACCTAGGCCTACAAGATTAGTTGGAAGACCACCACTGACTTAACTCCTTATGAGTTGGCCTATGGGAAGAAAGCCCTGCTGTCCATGAATTTTAATACAACACCATAAGGATGGCAGCACAACTGGATCTAGATGTCACAAGGGCACAACAAGAAACATTGCTCTAGTTGAATGGATTAGATGAATTTAGGATGTAGGCCCTCTTGCACACATAAGTGACTCAAGTACAAAGGAAAATTTGGCATGACAGAAATATCAAGGACAAACTGTTTCAAGAAGGCGACTGGGCCTTGCTTTATGACTCCCGGTACAAAGGTTTCAAAGGAAAGTTAATGACCAGATGGTTGGGACCATATGTGATAGAAAAGTGCCATGATAATGGCGTTGTTCAAATAAGAACCATCGATGCAGAAGGTATCCCTCTGTTTGTCAATGGGTATAGGTTAAAGGTCTACAAAAAATCCCTTATCAAAGAAGGAATTCATCAGTAGCATCAACAAGACATTGATGGTGATTGAAGAAGCCTCAACTTCCACCTCACCAAGTGCTTAGAAAAAAAAAGAAAAAAGAAAAAAATAAAGGGACCTAGGTGAAAACCTCCATGTGGCACCTCAGTCCAAATTTTGGGTTGAAAACCTCTTGAGGCAGCCAAAGAGTATTAAAAAAATAAAAAATTCTCTGGGTGAAAACCTCTTTTGAGGCACCCCGGGTAGGCAACAAGGATGAAAACCTCCTTCGAGGAAACCTATTTGTCTTTTCAAAGAAAGAAAAAAAAAAGAGAAAAAAGAAAGAAGAAAAGAAACAGAAAAGAAAAAGAAAAGAAAAAAGAGAAAAACGTACAAAAATAACAATTTTGTTTTTGTAGGTTTGCAAGAAGACGATGAGCATAGGGTACATAGGACAACAAATCCTACCACAAACCATGTTTTCCTTCATCCATCTCATCTCCTCCATAATCCCAATGTTCTTCCATCCATATTCAACTCTAGATTCCAATTCCAAGCAATTCTGTGTTTTCTACAGGATTCCTTGTAATACTACAGGAGTTTCTTGTAGGTATTATAGGAAGGCCTTGAAAACGTATAGGAAGGGCAGTCCAGTGGAAAAATGGTGACACAACCTTGTTTTGGGATATGAGAAGAGCCATTGAGCTCACCACACCTCAGCCAACACCCTTCATGACCATGTCACCCTTGTATCCGTCAGCAAAAAATCAAGTTAGAAAATACAAATAGGAGAAGAGAAAGTGAAACATCAAAAAGGGGCATGCCAACAATAGCATAACTCACCTACCACACCAAAATCCTCCACATATTCCAATACCCATTCCACTCCAGAGCAGAAAAAATGCGAAAGTTCAAGAAAAAGGCAGCTACAGGACATCCTCTAGGAATTCCTGTAGCAGCCTGTTATCACTCAGGTTGTTCCCCCAGGAAAATACTAAGGAGGGAATACGGTCGAGGTAACCACAAACCAATCTTTTAGATACAAATTCTAGCCAATCTGCATCTAGAGAGGGCTCTCTCTTTATAATTTAGCTTTGTTTTGAGGTTTTTTAGGCTAGTTATGATGTACGAGGTTTTGTTTTGATTTTGTTGGATGGTGATCATCAGTAGGCATGGGGTGCAAATCTAAACAGTTTTTTCCATTGGGCTGATGGAGTCTATGAGTATGAACTGTTGAATATGATTTCTTTGACACAAGGTTATACTACAGAGCAAGATAATCAATCTTGGAACAATTTTATAATCTGGAAATAGATGGAATGGAAGCCAGTGGGTGAAGGGAAATTAAGAATCCTTCATCATGATGGTAAAGGGAAATCTGTGAATATTACCAAGGAGCAATTAATAATTCCTTGTTTAACGTTCCAAGTGAAAGAATTAGTGGAAACAGGAGCAGTTAAGAATTCCTATTTATGTTGATTCTGAAGAAAACATAAGTAAATGGAGATTGAGCACCGAGTGTATTTAAACAAACTCTGGGCTATTCTTTTTCTCTATTACTAAGTGTATGAAACATATATGATATTTGTAAACATAAAAAACTGTAAAAAATAGGTAAGAAGAAACGTATTGATCCATAAAAGACACAAGAATCCTGTAGCAGGGCCCAAAGCATCGAATCCGCATTCAGACAGTGCAACAACAGTAAACTTCAACAACCTTTTGTTAAAAATTCTCAGAGTTACAGTGCAGTGCAGAATAGATATCACCAACCTCGAATACATCTCTTGGGGAGGTATTTATACAGAAAGAGTTACAAAATATCTCATAGAGAAAATATCAAGAAATAACTTTATCCATCTACTTCTAGAAAGGAAGTAAATGACATTGAAAACAAAGGGCAATGAATGTAGGAGTAATTGCTGCTGTGCTGGCTGCCTTAGGTGGTCAGATATATTTGACTTTTTAACTCAATGAGTCAGCTGGTAGCTGTCTCTTTATTTTTCATGCCTACGTTGCTGTCCCGACCCTTTCATATGTGCCTGATTCTGCTTTAATGCGTTTTGGCGTGATTTCCTTCCCCTGTTGTTTTGATTTTTATGATATGTGGCACGTGCATTGAATTTGATTAAATGTAGATGATAAAAAAAAGAACTAAAACTACATTGGTAAAACCTCTAACATGCTCTGCCACCATTGGTCTGTTGGCAACTGGTGTCTTTGTATTTTTATCAATATTTCATCAGCTTTAGTATACCTGTAGAAATTGGGTTGGACTTCAAAAAGATGTGTTATTTCATGCTCAATATAGAACAGATTTTCCAACTTGTCATATAAGCTCTGACCAGAGGGAGGTGCTATGTCTTCTGAAGTGCTTGATGATGTTGTGATCTGATTGGCAACATATGTATTCACCCTGTGAGCATATTGTTCATGTGTCAACAGTCTCTCATTGCTGGTTAGCAAACTGGGTAGATCCTTTTGCTGCAAGACTGTAAACTTTTTTGTAAAAGAATTTATTTCTATCTGCATTTCTTGACACTTTCTCTCCAGATTTTGTATAAAATTCCTCATGGTTAGCACCTTTTTAACTATCAAAATAGTACCTGTTCTGTCCCTGATATCTAGAGCTACTAGTTGTTCTTTGGTATGAGTATTCAAAAAATGAATTAGTCTATTGGCCTGTTCGGGCATGTTTCCCAATAATGCTCTGGCCTTTTGAATCTCTACTTGGGTCATTTCTATCCATTCAATTTGCTCATGGATAGTCTGTATTGATCTCCATTGATTAGTGATGGACTGGCCAATTTTAGTCCACAAAATTCTTTTAATTTCTGATAGAGGTTTATGAAGAGAAAGATCTTTCTCCGAGGATTCTACCTTATTTTCCAAGGCCTTTACCTCTCTGTTTTTTTCTGCCACAGTTATTTTAGATTTATCATAGCTTACCTCTAACTTGGCAAGTTTTTCTTTGGCTTCCTTTAGCTCTGCCATTTGGAGTTCTAATTCTTTTATTGCCTTCATCACCTCTTCCATGCTCATACTAGTATCTGGTACTGTTGTTGTTGTTGTTGCTGAAGTATCTGTGGCTGATGTACCTGTTGCTGGGACAGTGGGAGGTACTGCTGTTGTGGTTGTGGGGGGGGCAGTTGAGCCTGTTGGAGCTGTTTCAGGTGGCTGGGAGGTCGACTCTCCCTGCTTGGCTTGCAATGCTTTCTCCAGTTGCTGCTCCATATCATTTAACCTTTGATTCATCCTTATCAATAAGTCCACCATGTCTTCCTTTGCCTTTTTCTGTACCAGCTCTGTTGTTTGTGGATGCATGGTAACATGTATCTTTAATTGTTTCCTTAGTGCAGCTATATCCTCCTCTTTTTTCTTTATTAGTGCCTTGATGCCCTTTGCATCCTTGGGATCATGCCTGAGCTCAATGATAATTTCTTCTAAGGACTTAAGTGTTGTCCTTGGCTAAGGAGGATGCCTTTTCCAATTCTAATTGGGCAGAGGTATTGTGCAATGAATTTTGCAGTTTGTGAGCGAGCAATGCCTTGTCTGCCAAGGTGGAGTACACCATTTCCCCAGTTTGTTTGTGTAATTTAATCTGGTCCATTGGATGGATGTCTTTAGAGAGAAATTCCAGATTGGTCCTGATATAATCAGCAGCTGACTGTGGCTGCTGCATTGTGGGCTGGAAGTGACTAAGGGTCATTTTTCCTTCTTGCATATCGTATGCTGCCATTAACCTTTGTTGATTTGTGGGAGCCATTCTCAGTGATTGATTGTAAAGTTGGATCCTTATTGGCTCATTTCTTGCCTTTATTTCAGTAAATGCTCTCTTAATATCTGAGCCTTACTTGCTCTGTTGCTTGCTTTGTGGCCTGGTGGATGTAACCTCGACAATATGCTGCCTATCTAGCTCTTGCTAATATGAGCTAGTTGATGTTTCCAAAATTGGAGTTTTATGTTCAGTCCTTCCCTCACCTCTCAGGTTGTCTGCTGTCTCTTCCAAGAGTTCCTCTTCAGAGTAAGGAATTAACCTTTGCCTCTTTTCCCCTTGTTGTTCTGTTGGTCCACTTACAGGTGTGTCTTCTTGCCTGTCTCTTTTCTTGCCTCTTTCCTAATTTAAAGGAGTTTGTAATACAGGGATTTCAGGCACCCCTGTCTGTGTTGAGGGACCTTGCCCTTGGCTTTGTTCCTTTGATGCGTCTGGCTGATCTGTGATATTTTCCTGTTCCATACCTATCACCTCCTTTCCTTTAGCCAATGCTGCGCTGGCCTTTTGTGATGGTTGCTGAGAAGTCCCATCAAAAGATGTGTCACCTCCTATGTACTAGGGCAACTTGAAGGATACCTGTCCAAAAGAGTCCAGGTCAAGCGTTTTTTCAAGCTCTTTCATAGCCTTTTCCAGTTTTTGTTCTTTAGTAATCCCTTCAACTAATGTGCCCTCTAACCATTCTTGTTGATTAGCATATTGTTGGATTTCAGGGATTTTGCAATGAATATATGCTGGCAGCTTATTTTTCACTTTGCTATAACTTATGAAATGATTGGGGTCATATGGTGCCCAATAAAAACTCTGTTTCAGCTTAAGTTGGTGCCCTAAGATCTTGTCAGCCTCTTGCCAGGCTTCCCTTTTATTGAAGATGAAAGGGCCCAGTTGATTTCTTATTTTGAGTTGTGCCTTTTTCTTGGCATCACAGAAATGGATTAAGTCTGCTTGGATAAATTGTCTGAAGTATTCCAATGCAAATAGTCTCATTGGCACATATTTTGGCAATTTGTAGGGGCATAGCTCACAACCATATATTCAGATTTCAGTGTGATTCTGGTAAAAGTACCAGTCACCTATGCTGTAGCTCTTGGAGAGCTGTAGATTTTTCTGCATTTCACCAGAAAGTCTATTTGGAGGACTTTTCATCAGTAAAGAGGAGGCTGGATGTATGAACAGATCAATGAATTCACAATAAGTATAAGGGGAGTCATTAACATAGTGGAAGACTGAGGTCGAGAAGATTATAGACCTACGCTCTCCTTTGACATCCAGCTTTCTAATAGGAATTTAAAAGCTCTCTGTTTGATAATAAAGGAACATGTGATATATGTATGATGAATATTTGAACACTCCTTCCCTGTCCAGGCTCATGAATTGCTCATGGATCTTATCAGCTATGAAGGTGGCATAATCATACTTGACAGCAGGGAGCTGTCCTAGAGTAAAAATGGACAAGAGAACCAAGGTGGTTTCATCTACATACTCATTGGTTTTGAATCCCAGGATGTAGGATATCATGTCAATAATAAATTTCCGAGCCTCATTGAACCAAAGATCTACATAAGGAGGAGGTTGCTGAGGCTGATAATCTGGCTTCATAAATAATTGGCCTATTCTAGTTATCTCTGAACTTAGCAATTTGGCCCCCAGTTCAAGCAAAAGCCCCAGGGAAAGAGGAGTCAAAGGACCAGTTGGCTTAAAGTGCATCATTTCATTTATGGATTCCAGAGTGATAT
>APFE030660656.1:14445-42528 GCA_000404065.3 Pinus taeda | reverse complement strand
AACTGGAGAAGCGGAGTGCTGATGGGGAAGATTTCGCCCAAGCCATGAGCAAACTACATGAACAAGTAAAGCTTAAATTGCAGGATAGCAGCCAGAAATACAAACAGCGAGCTGATACAAAGCGAAGGGAAGTGCAGTTTAATGTCGGGGATGACGTTCTCGCGTATTTACGCAAGGAACGATTTCCTAGGCGAGAATACAGCAAACTAAAGTTCAGAAAAATCGGGCCCTGCAAGATCATTCGCAAATTTTCTGCGAACGCATACGAGATACAGTTGCCACCAGGGATTGGTATTTCCCCTATATTTAATGTGGCAGATCTGTTCCCTTATGTTGCAGGTTCAGCAGATGATGCGGTGGCAAAGCCACCACGGGACACCCAATTGGAAGGAGACTTATGGAAGAGACAGATGCCGAAGGCACCACCCGTCGAAATTGAGGGGATTTTGGACACATAGGTAGCAAAGCGCACACGGAGGAAAGAGTATTTGAGATATTTGGTAAAATGGAGGAACCGTCCAGTAGAGGACAGTTCATGGTTGACGGAGACACAAATCCAGAAAGCAGGCTACTCTGTTAAAGACCTCATGGAACGGAGCCATGACTTTTCGTCACCCCGGGAGCCTGATGCAGGAGCATCCAGCTCTGAGGAGACTTAAAAGGCTGACAGTCTCACGAAGAATTCAGAAACAAATGGTCGTGCGTTTTAACTGGACAAGTGTTGGGCTTGTCGGTCATTTGATTTTACTTTTACTTTAGTTTTATTTATTTTATCTGTTACAGTTGTTTAGGAGACTGATTACAGGACAATTAGCTAAATTAGTTCTTTACAGTTATAGCAGTTAGAAATAGTTTCATAACTGGCAAAATAGTTACTTTCTGTTAAAGTAGTTTTACCAAGAACAGTTGAAAACATTTTATTTAAAAACAGGAGGGACATCATTGTACGGGTTCTCTCTCTCCCCCGAAAAAGAAATAGAGCAAACATAATCATCTTGGTTTATCAGAAAAGAAGAACATACATTTGATTTCCTTCATTACTGTAGAATTGAATCATAAGATTATTCTCTGCCATCAGAATCACGAACTTAGAATTATTCTGTTATTTTAGAACTTGTCATCATGTGTGAAGTGTGTGAACAGCAACAACATAATAGAAATGGCAAATAGAGAAAGCGAACCAAGTACAGGCGGACGACCGAAGTCGATCTGAATTATTAACCGTGAATGAAAGAACAGTGAAGAGTCCCGGAAACGGCCCACAGATAAAAGAAAATTTACATTCGGTAACGGAAAATCTACAGGTACTGTAAAAACTCGACAAACCCTCATGATATTGAATGCATGGAACGATAAGCTACAGAGTTCGAGCAGAGGCTCATTATAATTCTTTCTTTTAACTTATATATGAAATAGTATCAAATATTCGAGAACAGAGTTGTGAATTTCCATGTTTCATTGACAATAACATAAAAGAGCGAGAGTCAAATAACCACTGTAGAAAAGAAATCTTTGAGTATATTGAGCCGTATACATATAAAGTACAGACGGGGATTCATTGTTGAATCAACGACACACACAGTGACAAACGTAACCAAAACCAACTCAAATCATAGCAGCTGAAATAAGACGCCGAGGGCTTGTGGTGCCCGAATACAAGATAGCAAGAGGAGGGCTCGAAACCGTCGAGGAAACCCTCAACGACTCGACCGAACACCTAGACGCCACCAACGGTTTACCCAAACTGAGTTATTCGAAAGGAGGACAGCGAATAACCAGAACCCGAAAAGGGTTGTACAATCACAGGACTCGAAAGCGAGCAAACAACAATCTGAAGGAACATTAACCCACAGGGCCGAATTTGACACTAAAGAAAAAGAGCCTACAGGACATTTAGCATCGATAAACAAACGTATTGCCTACAAGTGGAGTAGAGCTACCCGGTGACTGAAGTCACGAAGCCATCAACGAGTTCGAAGAGCAGCATTGGCCATCGAATGAAACAAGTGGGTATCTGTAAAAGAAAGAAAAACACCAAACGAACTATGTTAGAAGCCGGCATGTAAAACCTAATCCGAGAATGAGGCAAAGACCCGGCAAGAGTTGACAACAGTTACCTGTACATGAAGAAGGGACTCGATACAACCAGAAAAAGACCATCATAACCTGTTGACAGTGGCAATAAAACGTCAGGGACGAAACCATGAAAGCCCAGAACGTTTATCATAGAGAATAAGCTTACCAGGAAATCCGGAGAAGCGTGAAAGTCGGAGCGAACCTGCAAATTAGGAATAAACCAGACCAATTAAATTGAGAATTGCAAACAGCGAGGGTATGGAATCCAAAACGATATGTTATTTACCAACAGTCCCATAGAAAATACCAATAAACAGTAACATAACAGTGCAGGACTCGAGAGTGTTACCCACAGTCTCCAAAACAACGGCAAATCACGGTGAAGGCGTCACTGAAACTCTGGAGCAGAAACCCGAAGGTCTTTCCGCGGACACAGACAGAGCGCCTCCCAGCAAAACGAAGTGAGGAAATGGTAAGTGAAACGCGGCAACGTTAAACAAAAGGATAGGAACCGGCAGGTGTGCCCTTGTAACCGGAAGAGCGGGTTAAAACCCTAAACCCAAACCACGAGACGACGTACCGTGGAGTAAACTCCGCATTAAAGCCATACCGGACGCATAATAAAAGCTGAACAGGTGTAATCAAACGGCGGGAGCCGTCAGTTGATCACTGTTTTTTACCACTAGTGGTTTACAATCCATGGTTTTCATAAACCATATTATCCACCAAGTTATTTACAAGGTGGAAGAAAATAAAATAAAACAAATAGTAATGAAGTGATTTATGAGTCATCCTAAAATATCCACAATTGTTAATTACTTACTTTACTATTTCTGGCTTTTGAGCCATAGTTTTTATTGTAGCCCATGGCACTTACCCATAGTATTTTAGAAATAAAACAAATAACAATAATACAAGTTGAATTTTGGAATATCCACAATAATAATTGTATTTGTCAACAAATCTCAATAGGGATCCATCATTAGGACAATGATGATAAAATAATAATATTAATCATATAACTAATTTATTAATTAATCATAACTAGTTAATTAGATATTATATTTAAAATAATAGTAATATTAAAGATTAGTTATATAATAATAGAAAATGATTATAATGATTATTAATATGCATTAAAATATTATAACAACATTAATTATGAATATCATTAGTTTATTAGTCATTCATTGGAATTCATATAATTAACAATTCGCATATAATTTCCATTAATTATTAATCATTAATTTCTGATAAATAATCTAATTTATCCATATTGAAATAAAATAATTAAGGAATATATATTAATTAACATACATAGAATTCGTATCTTATTATAATATCTAGTAATTAATTATTATTAAATCTAATATTAGTTCTATTACTATAAATAATTAATTTAATTAGTCATATTAATTATAATTTTTATTATAAGAATTAAATTATAATTAGAATTAAAGAATAATAATAACTAAAAAAAATATCAGTATATTAAACTTTTAATAATTACAATTTTTCCATTATTTAATATATATGCAATTCATTAGTATTAAATAAAATAAAAATTATTTATTAAAAATGTTTAATAAAAATAAATTTATAATAAGATAAATAAAATTTTAAAGGCGACCTCATCTCCTTGAAATCAAATTATCTTAATACTATTTATCCTATCACTAAGCTCTTCTTCTATCATCATTGTCCTGATGATGGATCCCTGTTGGGATTCGAAACGTTGACAATTACAATTATTACTGTGGATACTCCGAGATTCAACTTATAAGAAATGAACCACGGATGCCTGAAATCCAAAACAATAATATAGTGAAACAACATGACTCCTAGGTGAAAGTGCACCCATAAGTATTATATATACGAGCTTTATCTTTGTAAATGAGGTATGATTCCATATAATTCCATGCATGATATAACCATAAAGAATTTAACTCTTCTACTTAATAAAGAATTTAACTCTTATCATATTGTTATCTTCTCTATTTTTTTACATATTTGTGTCTATGTTTCATTTCATATTTCACAAATTTTGAATCAATGATATTAGATCAATTTCTCTTTGTCATTTCTTGGTGCATGTCCCCAACGAGACCAAGAAATAGATAGTTAGGTCTCAAGCTAGTTTCACATGGGAAAAATCACCCTCATCAACTTAAGCGACCTCCCATGACAAAAGAAAAGATAGATGATGAATTAGTAGATTCTATCAAGTTATGGAAAACCTTGTTGAGATATTTCAATGATTACTAATAGTGGTCGATGAATATTCAACGAGCATCCATTTCAAAGGTGCAACGCCCTTCAAGATATAGGTTAATTTTGATATTGATGGGACTAGCCCGTAATTCCATGCAATAATGCTAATCAAATAACACAATAATGCACTAATCAATAAGTAAATGATTAAACAATGATTTTGTGACTTAACAAAGGTGATTAGTGGTTAATCTTCGAATGATTCTAGATTGCGTTTGGTGGCATCTATGACAGTCATTAATTTCACTGTTGCCTTGGTTGTCGTTTCCTGCTCCTCGGTCTAAGCCCAAACCCTACCTTCTATTGTCATTCTTTCATTTTTGTTATGTGATTCTACTGCGCTAAGGGTTTGACTTGGAAACAAGGTTTTCGTGTCGTAAGTGTTTGGTAGTAAGCCACGGCTCTACGTGCGCTGGCTATGGACTGTGCTGCTTGTGATTACGGCTCCTGCGTTTTTCCTGGTGACTTGTGGGCTCGATTCCTTGAGCACAAAGTGGCGATTCTGCTCGTTGATGTAAGAGAATGGCTATTGTATGTTCTATTTGGTTGCTCAACTTGTATTTTCTCTGTTGTTATTGTTTTATTGTGGTTCTCCTGCTTGTTAGCTTGATTAATGGGTGTGCATGCTTCAGGTCATAACTGCGGTGGCCTCCTCCTGCTCGCAATTTCGCTCCAGGTAAACTATCTCTCCATGATTCGTCTTTCTCCTATTTCTTCCTCCGGCTCTAACCAGAGTGGCTCCTTGGTCTCGGGTTGTCACCGTAGATTGTGACTCAATGGGTTTGCATTCTTCCCGCGTGGCTAAACCTCCAGGTAAAAAAAATGTCTCACTGTGTGTACAGTTCTTCGTTTGCTTTTCCTTTCCTCCATTGATAGTTGGGCTAACGGTGTTGCTCTGTTTTGGTTGTGTAGGTCGGGGGTTTTCTCTTTGGCGTGGTTGGTGTGAGCGCCACGGTCCTTTGTCGGTAGGCTTTGCCACTGTTTCAACTTGTTTTTATTGTTAGTCTCTTTCGATTCTGTTAGATTAAGTCCCAGTTCTTGTCTAGTTGGAACTTCTGTATTGTCACTATGCGACACGACTAGTTTGGTACAAACCCTCGTTTGTAATCCACAATTATGTAATTGTTAAATACTGTTTTGGAGCTTGGTACAAGCCCTTGGTTGTATTTCACAGTTCTAGAATTATCAAGTATTGCATACGAGTTAGGTCGTCCAAAACCCTCGCCTAGGGTTCTGCTGGTTCATTTGTATCTTTAGTTGTTCGTTGGGTTATACTTGGACTTTGTCATATGTATACAAATATTTTGTTTTTGGAATGAAAGGAAATACAGTATATTCAGTTGTATTTGTTACCTCTGTCCCGAGTTTGGTTACTCAGTGTTCATATATTTGTTCTTGGTTGAACTGTTCGAAACGTGCCTAGTTCTTTCGGTTGTGGACTCCGTTTGTTGTTTTCCAGCCTTCGTGCTGGGAGTTCTCATGCAATTTTCCTTGTTTGCCTTCTGTTATTTAGGAGAGAAAATAAATGAAAGAATATGCATGCACCGTATCTTCTTATTTTGGTTTATTCAATGATTAGGAAAAAGTAGATAAATGTTTCAATGACTGTTACAGATGGACTCGAATGAAAGAAAATTATTCTTTGTGTTATATTACTGTTCTTATATGTTGAACCCTTCAGAATGATTTACATTTCGTATTTGTAGTGTTTTTCCACAGTTACTTGAACTATGCACAATTACGCTTCAATTGTTTATTTTATTAGTTACATAATTGTTAATTCATTTGGTTCTTCTTGCACTGCAAGATTTTACACTTGACATGGATGTATTTTTTTTTTTGTTCTAAATGGAAGAAACAGTTATAAAACAATTATTCACTAAAAGACAAACAATTGTGACAATGGCCCTAACTAACTATACTGTTCCCTAACTGATCATGAAATTGAAAAAAGAAAAAAGCAAGTCCCTACATTCTGCTTTGACTAATTAAACATAAAGAAACCAAACACTGATAAATATTTCCACCTTGGTGGAGACCAACACCTGGTCATGGTGCCATTAGCTGGATGCTCCTGCATCAAATATCATGTTGTTTGAAGGCCATGTATATGAAAATTCCCAAGAGAAATGGTTGAATTTGCTCAGATGTTATTACTAGATGCACAAAAAAATTCAATGATGAAAAGATAAACTTCGCCATTCAAGAAAAAATCCACTTAATCAACCTTTGTGGATGCCCTTAAGGAAGAAGTATACCATGTTGGAATCTATGATGATTAGTACATGAGATGGATGACTCTTAATTTTGAAGAAAACTAGACAATGCTAGAGTAGATTAATATCTTCAATACCCTTGAATCAAATAGAAGTGTTCAATATTTCAAGAGACACTTGGTTTTAAAGTACCATTATGGCCTACATAGGCACATTCGCACAAAGATGGATTTGTTGGACAACTCCTCACTAAGAGGCATTGATCATTATGTTTTCAAAATTTAGTAGAAGCTCAAATAGAGGAATACATGGGAGTTTAGGTTTGCAAACACACCACAACATAAGAATGACAAAGAAAAACCTAATATGTAGAAAAAAGGATAGAGAAAAGAGATCCAATCATAAGAAAATAAGTCCAAACCATTAGAAAACAAGGGTGTTGAATTAAAATAAGGAAATAAGAAAGTGTTGTGATTTCCACTAAATCCCTTGGCACAACATTGATGAATGTCATTGAAATAATAATTGCTGGTTGAGATAAAATAAAAAGAATCAAACACTTGCTCAAACTCCAATTCATAGCATAATAAAGCAAAATGAATCATGATGTAGAACTCACTACTACCATCCCAACCATAATGATCCATTAAGAAGAGCCAAAGGACACTGATGAAGGGGAGTGTCTCTTCCACTCACAAATGTGAGTGAAGGGGACCCCACTGCATTTCATTGTTGACAATGGGAGCTAGAGGAACCTAATATTCATTGAGGTTTTCTAAGGACAAGATATCCACATCAATTAACAATGTCTTTTGTCCTATGGCATCAATCCCTTTAAAGGTAAACTATTGTGTGATGTTTCTCCACTTGAAATGTGTGATGTTCTTTTACGCCAACTATATTTGTGGAAACATTATGCTTTCTATGAGCCTGAACACCATAATGTTATTGTTACTCTAGGGGGTCAACTTTATAAGGTACGAAAATTAATCTCATTTACTACAATTTCAATAACCATAAGAAAGCAATGCTACAAAGTTATTTGTCATACCACATATTGTTTTCTCTTCATAACCTAACCATGAGGTGAATCAAAGGTCACTAGGGCTACCACAACTTCAAATCAAGATCTCTCTACACAACAGGCTTAAGTGGAGAAAATTTAGTTGAGTATAGGGACATATTTGCTTCACCTATAGGGGTGCCTTTGCACTACTAAGTACAAAATTTAATTGAATTGGTACATGTTGCTCTTTTAGATAATTTCCAAATATGTAGACATTATATTCTAAAGAATGGGGAAATGAAATGTTCGATTCATGATAAAGGGACACATTTGATTGAGCTCCTCACCTTACGGGAACACAATTGTGTTGGGGGGAAAGAACAATGGGACATGAAGATTTTGTAATTAGTTATAGACCCCTAAATAAAATCAGTATCAAGAATAGATACTTGATCCGTGTGATTTATGAAAAATTTTATCAACTCAAGGGTGCCAAGTTCTTTATTAAGATTGATCTAAAGTTAGACTACCACTAGGTTCTAATTAAACAAACAAATGTATGGAAGACAACCTTCAAAATAAAATAAAAAAAGGAATATTTTAATGGTTAGCCATGCCTTTTGACTTGAATAATGTTTTAAAAACATTCACGAGGATGATAGATGATATCATTCGGTTGTTCACAAATTCCTTTTTGGTCATCTATTTGGATGATATCCTTATCTTCAACAGAACTCAAGTAGAACATTTGCAGTAAATTAATCAGGTCCTAAGCACTACATAAAAAAAAAAAAAAAAAAAAAAAAAAAAAAAAAAAAAAAAGTGTATGCCAAACTAGAGAAATGCTCATTTAGCATGCAAAGAATTCAATATTTGGGGTACATTATGGAAGAACATGGGGTGCATGTGGACCTAGAAAAAATCTAAGTCATTTGGGATTGGGTAGCCCAAATGGCTCTCATAAACCTCCACAACTTCTTAGGTCTTGCCAACTTCTAACAAAGGTTCATATTAGGGTTCTCTCATATTACTTTCCCTTTAATTCAATTGATCAAGTGTGAAGCTAAAGTAAAATTTTCCTAGTTACAATCACAATAAGAAGCATTCGTAGAGTTGAAACACTGCCTTTACTTAATATTAGTCCTCACCCAACCAAACATGTAGTATCTATTTAAGGTTGAGACATATTCCTCCAACTATGGTATTGGTACAATCATCGCCCAACAAGGACATTGTATGGTTTATCACAGTGAAACACTCTCTGATATTGTTCTTAGATACCTTAACTATGACAAGGGAATGTACTCCATCATATGAGCATGCTAACAATGGAAACATTATATTTTAGGGAAGGATACAATCATCCAGATTGACCATCGACCTCTACAATTTACGTAGACACAATGAAAATGACAAAATCAATTCCATTAGATGATCCACACACCTCCAACAATTCCACTTAAACATCATGTATAAGAATGGAAACAACAACCCTGCTACATACTACCTCAAGGAGACCCAAATTATGGAACTAAACATAACACTTAACTACTATGGGAATGAAATCTATACGTGCCCATAATGATACAATAGTAATTTTGACTTCTTTGCTACATACTGATCATTGGTCATAGGAAAAAAAGTTTCATATTTCCACTTGTAAGATGTGCTCTTATGCCACCTAGGCCACCATTTTTTTCCTTCAAGTGAGTGTGCCAAATTGATTTGGAAGGAACATTATAGTTGGGTGACAGGGAAATTTGGTATGGATAAGACAATAGAAATACTTCAAATGAATTTCTACTAGCCAAGGATTCAATAAGACATCAGATGATATTAACTCATGCACTTCATGTTTTACGATAATTCTACGATCAAGAAACAACAGTTATATACACTCCTCTACCTACCCCGAATATGACCTAGGAGTTAGTCTTAATGGCTTACATGACATGTTTCCCCTCCACTGAGCATGGTGATGATTATGACAATTTGTGGTTGTTGATTGGTTCTTTAAAATGACCATTTTGGCACCATGCAAGAAAAGTATCGTGGTTGAAGCCACTCCTAAACCCTTATTTTAGTGTATTTGGGTTCATTTTGGCTACCTTGGACCTTTATTTTTAGATAAGGATAGTAGGTTCCTCAAAACATTCTAGTCTAGCCTATGGTCTATGATGGATACCAAGTTGAGAAAATAAACTACTTTTCACCCCCAAACAGGTGGGAAAATAGAAGTGGTTAATAGCATGATTGCACATATCTTTTGCATGTATATATTCAAGCATCAATGTACATGGGACGAGACCCTTCCACATGCTTCACAAAGCTAGAATAGACCTCTCCGTAACTCTATCGACCACAACCCTTTCCATGTTTTCTAATGGTTCTATTCAGTGGCCCCCATTGATGTAGCCCTTTTTACCACATCTTAACTAATAGAGCCCTCCCATACTTGGACTGAGGTAGGTCGAGTAGTCAAATTTGTTGAATGGATCGATCACCTCCAACAATATGTTCACGATATCTTATAGAAGGCTAAAAACAAGCATAAGTACTAACATGACTAGCATCAAGTTCCATACAAGTTTTAGGTTTGTGATAATGTGGAGTTGCATTTGTAGAAAGAGTGCCTCACAAGCCCCCACAAGAACTTCAAACGACTCTTATATGGGACTTCTACCATCACAAAAGCTATTGGTGAAATGCATTTGAATTGAATGTTCCTCTTTTTCTTGGTTTGCCCTTAGTATTTAATGTGAAACTACATTGACCATATTATCCATCTCTACTAAACACCTTCAAGAGGTGATCAATTAATTCCAGAGTAAACTGAAATCTATTCCTTCCTTGCTAACCATCATATGATAGAAGAGGGGCATCTCTAATGCAAATACAGACTTCAACATTTGTTCATATTACCTCATGGCACGAACACTTACATTGCATGCATATATAATGGCTGATTAGTTTTGTTTCATGTTTTATTTTTTAATTATATATAATATAATATTGTGTGTGTGTGTGTTGTTGTGTATGTGTATGTGTATTGTGTATGTGTAGTAAGTGTATGTGATATATATATATATATATATTATATATATATATATATATATATAATTATTATAATATATATATATATATTATATATATATATATATATAATTATATATTATATATATATATATATTATATATATAAATAATAGATATGAAATGATAAAATTATAGTTAGACTACAAATATTTGAAATAAAAAGCGAAATAAAATTTGCCTAACATGTGGGCATAGATGCAACCCACATGCCCCCATTGCCTGGAATCTGTTGCTTTAGGATTGTTTTACAAAGGACGCTTATCCTTTATAGAGTGGTTACATTGATATATATTGGTGCATTATTGTTGTGAATTTGTGCTGCTTCCGCTTGCTATCTCCCCTAATTTCATAGATATCTTTATCATGCATTACTCCTGCTTTGTGCTATTTTTGCTTCCCATCTCCCTCGATTTCATAGATAGTCCTAGTCCATTTTTATTATTTTCAGTGGTATATCAGATTGATATTTGCGCTCTCGATTTCATAGATAGCCCTAGTCCATTTAATTATTTTCAGTGGTATTTCAGATTGAGGTTTGAGCGATGAAGAGTTACCTAGATCACGCTCTGGCCATGAGCCCACTACTGCACTTCCAGAGGAATTGGAGAAGATCACAATTCCGTTTTTGCGGTCATATGACCAACGCCATGAGGAGAAAAAGGGAGTGGAACCTACAGCAATGGACATTAAAGAAATGTGCAAGGATTAAGTGTTCTATATCGACGTTCTAGGCTCAACCAAGTCCAAAATTCAGGTTTATGTGGAAGACGAGAAGGTGTTGGTGACAAAATGCCAGGGAAGAAAGCCAAAGCATGACACAGTCGAGGATGAGGAGAGTTGCTAGTATTTCCCAATGGAAACAAAGAGAAGCCCTAAGTTTTCCAACAAATTCACGCTGCCTGGGGATGCCAGTGTCGAGGGAATTTTTGCATGGGCTTTTGACTGCTACTGTGCCCATGATTTCGTCTGCCATGAAGTTCGAGAAAATTCAAATTTTTGTAATTGATGATAGAAGAAGGTGTTTCGAGATGAACTATAACTAGATGTTGTTCCATTTTTGTTCAATGGAAGGGGTCTTCTATGTCGGATATGATTTTGTCAATATGAAAGAAGTCTGGTTTTATCGGCCACACCTGTATGGTTTTCAAAGAAAACAGATTTGAACAAATACATGAATTAGAAGCTCGATCACCTTTGAATAAACCTAAACAACCCTTGGGCTACAACTCATTCGTAATGACAAGCAACAAAGATGGAAGCAATGGGAAATGAAACAAAGTAAGCGAAGACAGTATAGCATCTTGGGAAGGATATCACTTACGTTTTCTCAGGTAAGCAACTTAGATCTATAATATCACCTCATTCTGTTACTATAAAGTGCACCTTTACTTTTCACTGCTTATGCCCAACTGGGCTTTTCTTCTTCCCTAACTGAACTATTCCCTTTGGGCTTAGAGAAAGAAAATATAATCATCAGTGGAGTTGGCTATCGGTTTAGT
Organism: Pinus taeda; assembly: GCA_000404065.3. NCBI lineage: Eukaryota > Viridiplantae > Streptophyta > Pinopsida > Pinales > Pinaceae > Pinus > Pinus taeda. Next base: position 30,365 of record APFE030660656.1, on the reverse strand, counting down.
ACTTTGGCTTGCCACACAGAATCTTGAAATCATGAGATCACAGAAGAAAAAAATCAAAATCAAATCAAAATTTTATCATCTTTTTGTGTAAATGTAGTGCTACTCGAACATGTGGGTAATAATCTTCACTAGAAAGACTTACTACTCTGATTGTAGGTGCTACTACTCTGGTAGTGAAACTTACTACTCTAATTGCAGGTGCAGCGTGAAACATGAAGCATCAAGAACTGATCTATTGCAGATTGATGCCATTGCAGATTGTGTAGCCTATCTTGATGAACTTACTTTGATGTAACAGTCGTAAAAAAAAAAAATTAGAGGTAAGAGTTGATGAACTTACTTTGATGTCACAGTTGTAAAAAAGAATAGAGGTAAGAGTCAATAATAGAAAGGTCACCAGTAAGTAGGCTTGCTCAGATCTAGTTAAAGAACTAGCACCAGTAGACCACCTGTTTGAAGATCAATGTGTTTTCAATGGGATGAAGAGGGGCATGAGAACTGAACACATTGTTGTGAATGAAGACGAGGCAGGGTAACCGAACACGTTGTTGTGAATGAAGAGGAGAAAGGAGGATTGAATAGGTGAATTGATAAATGGCGAGAAGAAGCCGACTAAGAGCACAAACACCTAGACACCTGGAGTGCATGCAATCTTTGTGTGTCTCTTACCATATTGTGTATATTGTGTGGGTAGGGAATTAAGACTAGCTTGGAAACTTAACCATTACAGCCATACCTCGAACTGGTTATCCTAAGTTTTAGGAAAAGCAAAGAGTCGAGCCTGCAATAAGAGGTCCAAATAACCCCTAACTCTTTATCCTAATTTTTAAGAAAAGTATACAATCGAGCCCCAAACTGTTTATCCTACGTTTTAAGAAAAGTGTACAGTCGAGCTGGCAATAAGAGGTCCAAACAAAAACATTGGATAAAAGTTTGTTGAGCAGAATATTTTATTTAAAACATTGGTTTAAACCTAGAATGTATGGGAATATATTAATAGGTCAAAGTGATTTAATAGTAAGTCAATGCTTATCGATCGCAATAGTCCCTGCTATGCCGAAGGCAGGGACTAATAAGAAGCATTTTGCTGGAAGAGGTTCGTTTTAGATATAACGTGGTTATAGAGAGGTGTGGTTGTGTTTTACCTATAACATGGTTAGAGAGAGGTGTTGTTATTCAAGGTTTTTTTTTCTTTTTTTTTGATAATTTGGATTAAACAATGTTAATTTACTAGTAACCAAACAAATCGAATAATTTTTAAAGTTTGTTATCTTATCGTTATTTGGCGAGGAATTTTCACTAAATAAAGAAGGATTGAAATTTATTTTTTATTTAATGATTTTAATTTTATTTAAAATATTTTAATATTTTATTATAATAATAATCATTATTATTATTTTTTAATTTTACATATTCTATTTATTAAACAAATAACCATTTAGCATTGTAATATTCAATAGATAATAAATATTAATTTTTATTAAATATATTAAATAAATTCAATATATTTTATAACAAATATTTACCTGAAACTTTACAATAAATAAATACTTGAAAAATATGGAATGCATAATACAAAAACTATAAGTTTTTTACCTTATTTCTACTTCTACCTTTCATTTATATATATATATATATAATAATAAATATATATATATATATAGTATTATATTATATTAATATAAACTGTTGCTTAGTTAAATTTAACCTGTTGTTTATTAGTTTTATCTTTCCAACTTTTAATACTATCCTTAAAATTATGAATAAACCACTAGTTTAAGTGTTGCTTCCTAATATAAATCCATAACTACTCCATCACTTTTGTTATTAACTATATTTAATATATAGATTATAATATCATAAATGACATGGTACTACAACATTAATTATTAATAATAAACATCTTAAATAGCTGTATTGCAACCATTTATTAATCTATATTTAATATATAATTACCTAATATCATAAATGACATGTACTGCAACATAGAAAATTATAAATAAATAAATATCTTAAATAATATGTATTGCAACATATAAAACTAGCATTTACACTTGATGTTGCAAAGGAAATATCATAAGGCATAGAGTGGGGAAGAACCACTTATTATGGTATTTCAACAACACTAACAAGGCAGAAACTGACGAAGGTTGCACTTGCCAATGTTCCCTACGTGATCCGTCCTTATCATTAAAGTTCGATCTACTGGTCTATCCTTCACTTTTTCTCTGAGAAGAAACCCACTGACTTATTATTCAAAATGCTTGATTAAGCTTGCCTGGTAAATTATCTTAATTCAAAAGAGACCCTAATTGGTTTTCACCTGTGTTCACGTGGAAAGAAACATATAAGAATAAAAGCTAAAGAATGATGTCTCATTCAAAATTGGTGGGCCTCCTAATAAAATTGTCAAATCTGCTTTCACTCACTCCCCATGAATTTAGATAAAAAAACATTCCAAAGAATAAATAAATATTTTTCTATAATCTATATTTATCTCCATAATCGCTAGATCCTAGCAGAGCAATTTCCCTTGAATATCTGTCATGCTCAATTGTATAGATTTTGATTTCAATCAGAGCCACATAAAGCAATGTAAGAATGTTATTCTTGATCACAATAAAACAAGTGGTTGGAGGATATGAAAAACCAAGTGACTAATACATGTTTAGTCAGAAGACCAGGCAGTTCTCTATGAATTGGCAATCATTGGTAAAATTGTGAGGAAAAGATATAGTAGTGTAAGTTCACTGTTTGGAGAACATGCACACTTTGATTGCTATATCTTTTCCTTATGGCACTTCTATTGCTATATTTTTTCCTTTTGTCATGCTCCTACTCCGATATACTATATTATCATTCCATTTTCACTAGCAAACATAGTACAACTATAGTCCTGGGCACACCTCTCTCTCCATGAAGTCCAGCTAATCTTATTCCTTTGATTGATTTTCCTTTCGCAAGTTAGTTCACCCTAATAAGTGTTGCAATTTTAAATGGCTAAAGAAGATGCTTTAGTCCTATCACTTATATTTACAACTATCAAACCATGTAATGGTACCCACCCTGATAAGTGCTGCAATTTTAAATTGCCAAAGAGGATGCTTCAACCCTATCACTTATGATTACAACTATCAAACCATGTAATGGCACCCAAATACACTAGGAATGTTTGCAAACATAGACATGAATATCCTTTAGGTACAGTGTTGGTGACATTACCATTCAGAAAGCCTTCTTTGCTAAGGAAGTGCAATATTTCTTGATAATTAGAGGTATGAGCTATGGCTATTCCAACTTTATATTAGAAAGGAATAGATATATCATATGACACAATTTTTACAATGTTGTTTAATGGCTGTGTATTCTGTTGCCTTTTCAGTGCTGTTTGTTTAACTTGATCATTAAGATTACCAATTGGATTGATTTTTCCTTTTGACTCAATAGTTCATCTTGTTAAGGGAAACAACTTTATATAGCTAAAGAGGATGCTTCAGCCCTATAGATATTAATTACAGGTTTCAAACTACGTAATGGCACCCAAAGAGCTAGGAGATGTAGCTATTGAAGGTGTATTTCTTTGCAGAATCTTCTTCACTGATCACCTGCAATAAATGCTCAATAGTTAGAGAGGCCTCATTCATGGATATAGCAAAACATTGATACTTCAGGTTTCTATTAGAAAGAAATAGATGCCACCTTGTTTTTACAGCTTAATGACAAGAAGTAATAAAGTTTTTACCTAGCCACCGATCTGAGAATGAAAATATTATGCAATGAAACAACTAATCATATAAGCCGACTTTAGGCTGAAGTGTGGACTGTGAATACACTATAGAAATGAAAACAGATAATAATATGATGAAAACGAGTTAATTAACGTGTTGGCAAAGAGGGGCGAAGTATGTCTTTGCAGTGGCGATTAACTGAGATCTAAATGTTCAGAACATAAAAACACATTCATGCACAGTCCATAATTAAATTATATTGGATCCAGATTAAAATTTAGAAATACAATTAAATGGCAACGCCAAGAATCTGTGGCCTCAACAGCTAAATCAGAACAACTAGTCTATTACATATTCAGCCGTGAAAACCGAAGTCAAACAGAACCCCTGCAAGGGTTTCACAATAATTTTTCCTATTATCGCCCTTGTATGAAGTTATCTGGAATCTTTAGATCGTTTTGTTATCTTCTAAATCACATATATCTTGGACTATGTATATGAACAGGTTATATAAATGACTATATGTTGCATATGGGTCAACACTTGTTACTATTTCTGATATTATTGTTGTATTGGAAGCTTCGCAATGAAACAAATGTAACCTCTTTGCGAATTATATCACTTTTTCATACTCGGAAAAAAAAAAAAAAACAAAAACAAAAAACGCATGGAAAAGTTTTATTAGGTTTCTCTAAATCAAACTTAAAGAAATTTGGATTACATTTATAATTGGAAAGAAATTAAAAATAATTATATCAAATTACTAAAATATTTAGCATTTAATTAAAAAATAATTGAAATTGTTAAATCAAATTAAATTAATTATTAAATTTAAGAAATTTTCAAATTTAGAAATTATAGTTAATATAATAAAATGGATAAATAAATAAAAATATATTTCTAAACTAAAATTGAACAGAAAATCTAGAATGAAATGACTATTTAAAAAACTAAAAAAAGTTAAATAGAAATTTGTCACAGGTTAAAAATCTCTAAATATCCATGAAGATAAAATAGCAATATATGCCCCGGATGCGGGTGTCACTCGGGAATTAAATGTCCCTCATGCAAATTAACAACTTCAGGTACCGCCACCTGCAGAGCAGCGTAGCCTCCCAGATCTTTACCTCACGCAGCAGGAATGTAGTTATGAAGGTAGGACACTGCAGGATTTTCGCATTTAAGAAGGACGCGCTCCAACGCAGCACGATGATGGTTATAATCATGCCGACCTACTGTGCTCAATTCACCTCCGGCGCTTAGTTTTCCGGCTCCAGGCTTTGGTTTAAGGTGTGTTGTGATGTTAAGCAAAGGCTTGCTACAAGAAGCAAGTTCCAGGCAGGCTCTGTTTCTCTTTGGCAGCGTTCCGAATGCGCCAATGCTCTCCACAGAGGGATCAAATCGGTGATTCGGGGTAAGTTGTCCGAGGCTTTTGTTTTTAGAATTGATTGCGTCGTTTCTCCGTCTCTTGTATTCTCCGTTTGTGTTCCCTGGTCTCTGGTTCAATTCGACCACTCCCCTGCTCCTAGCCCTAGTCTCTTTGGTTTCTCTGTGTCCTCCCCTTCGCTTGTCAAAATGAAACACCAAAGCAGGCGGAACTGCTCTTGGGGACGCCAAGGCAGCAACAAGCGACCTTCTGTCAGTCATTTGGCAGACCCTTCTCATTCGCCCATTAACCTTACCTCCTCTCAAGAGGATTTGCCTCCGTCGAGCCCTGGTCGCAAGCCTATTCCTAACAGTGCTTTCCAAACAACGCATTTCAAATTTCAAAGTAACTTGAACAAGCCATTGATTACTGCTCACATTACTATTATCCTCTCGGAAGAAGAAAATCGAATCTCCCCTCTGTCTTGCATTGCGCCCAATCCTTCTCACAGCAGTGAGCACTCCATGGATGAGGGAGATCAGGAAATTCGGCAAGGGGGCGAGCTTGGTCAGGAGAACATTCAACCAATAAGCATCCCTCCTCTGGAGGACATTGGCCCAATTGATGTGGAAAGGGACATAGGCACCACCAGTCTCGGGCAGGTGAACCCTTTCAATGCGACGGATGGCAATGCAAATCTTAGAATTGGCAGCGCATGTCGGGATGTTGAGAAGACTCATGGGGAGGACACGGAAGTCGATTGACACCTGTGATCGCACTTCTCCTTTTGGTCTCTGGTTTTTGCTCAGATGGCTACCTCTAGGCTTTTTGCTCTCGGTCCGGCTCGGCTTTGTCAGTCTCAGGTTTTGGCTTCCTTCTGAGGAAGTGTTGGTCCTCTTACCGGATGGTCTGCACAGAAAATCTGTTATCTGTTTCCGATATATTTCTCTTCTTTCTATCAGTCTATATCTGGGTCTAATGTCAGTTTTTTAGCACTTTGTAACAGTTATCCCCAGTTTCTTTTTGTAATGGGGCAGTTCGGCTATGTTGATGGCTCTCGGGCTCTGACCCCTGAAGCCTCAACTCCATGTAAAATTATTTTGCTTTACAGTTAATAGAATTTAGTCATTGCAGAGAAAAAAAAAATAGCAATATATGCAACAATTTAATGAAGAAAGAATTCACCAATATATTATTTTTAATTTTTAAATGAGAAAGAAGAAACTATAAAAGTAAGACATCCAAAGGTGATCGAACAAATTGTCATTTTCCTGGTAGTAAATTCAATATAAAAACTAAAATGTACATTTAATAATATCTCAAGATAAATGTGTATGAGAAAATAAGATAGAGAATATAATAAGGGAAAAGGATATATTAAAGACATGTTTAAAGGCAATAGAAAATTTTACAACAATTCAATTGTACTAATATATTCATTATATTTTCAAAAAATAAATGGATTGCAAATTTAAGAACTATTAGTATAAGTCAACCACATCCTTGTAACAAGAGCAATCATGATATAGGATCTCAAATAATAATAAAATTAAGAAATTTGGCATGGCTAAGTGTAAGGCTCTCTTTTACTTCAGTGTAATAAAATTTGATGATCATGTCAAAACAAGGGAACGAATTTGAGGATGTAACAAGTGAAAATAACTCGTGGGAAGTCGTATCTTCCTTACTACCATCATGTATCTATCTTACTACCATCATGCTAGATATTTCATTCATTGTTGGGATCCTTTCTATGTTTATGCAAAAACTTTATGAAGGGAATTTGTCTACTGTAAAGAGGATTCTAATATCAAGAGAATTCTAAATTAAAATATGATCCTCAAAACAAAAAAATGTACTAATAAAATCAACATTTAAAAAGCTAATGAGATTCAAAATAATAATGTCATCCCAAGCACATATATTTTGCAAAAGTTATTAACAAAAAAAATTAATTGTATTTTAAACTTATCACCTTATAGGTTTACTCAAAGTCATTTGTATGCACTTGTTGGATATAAAAATAAATTTTGTATCTAAGGAGTACCAAATCAATATATTTTTAACTAAATTCACAACCTAAAAATTGAAAATATGTGATAAAATGTATTGCTTAGAAACTAAAATTGCAAGGAAAAAAAAGTTTTAAATTCAATAATTATTATGTTTTAGTTTTAATAATGTTTTTTTTAATAAATATTTATATTACCTTCTAAACAAGATGTTATATAATGTTTTATATGGCCCAGTTAGTCATTGTGGAAACCTTACCATATATAAAAATGTACCTGTTTAAGAGAGGAAGAAGATATAAGAAACTACCTATAGATTCAAAATGCGAAATACATATATTGAAAATCGGACCTTCAAGGCCATGAGAGAAAGACAAAGAAACCAATAACTAATAAATTGAAAACATAATAGGAGATAATATAATAAGAGGAGGGATCTAAGTCTCTTGTTGTGACCTAGATATACTCCTTGTTGCCACCTAGTTAGTAGCCAATATTATGTGGATACCAAGGTGCTTCTTAGTTCATTTTAGTTGATGGTACAAGTCTTTCATGTGCCAATGTAGGTGTTCCATAGACAGGATGAGGTCCTCTATGTTTTCATGCCTATCTAGTAATCCTTTCCCAATAAATATTTCATGTGCCAATACAAGCACACTATGTACATATATTGATTATATCGTCCATTTGTGTGACTTGCATCAAGCACCCAATTAACCATATCTAGCAATACCTTTGTGTCTGAGATAAAACAACATTGGTTGGCTATTTCCCTTTTAGCTATGAGAGCTCTTCTTCAATAAGAGGTGAGCTGAGATATTGTAACGTGTTGTTGAGCCTTTATCTCTGAGCCCATGTACTGTCCTTATTGTTGCACTCTTGATAGTACATTTCTCCTAGACAAACGCGAGCACTTTTAATGGGGTATGTTGATTACACAAGGAGGGAAAGGAAAACACCAACACCATGGAAAAAAGCTTGCTAACAATCTTGTATTAATTTCTAAGAAACTCTTTAGGAAAGTCAAGAAGGTTTGAGATTTGTATCACCAAAGGAACAATTGACTATGTGCATGGAACATAGGAGTGGGAAGGGTTAAGCTCACAACCAAGGACTCAACTCCTTTGTGAGAGATGAGTTTGAGTTTCCAGAGACCCCAATTTAACTATTTAAAATGCCCAACATTGTTGAACGACCATTTGTTAGAAGTTGCTTATGAATGCGATGTGGGTAGTAACCAGGACTTGATCATTGAAATTCCTCATTAATTGTTGTAACATTCGACCAATCACATGAGGTGAATAAGTCGGGAAATCGGGTGTGGAGATCATATCCTAGAGTGAATATATTTTACGTTGGCCTGAAATGCAAGGATGGTGCTCCATTTGATGAATGTCAGACAACAAAATGAGGGTGTCCCTTGTGCCGTAACTGTGCTACATGTTTGAAAAATTAAGGGGGTGTGTTTTCAAGTATCACAATCATATGGCCAAGCGAGACGACGATAGCGCATCCAAGGATTTTAATAATGTTGATTTCTTTGTTGTTTATATATATATATATATATATATATATATATATATATATATATATATATATATATATATATAAATATAATATAATGTTATGAGTAGTTTCAAAAAATTTATACAATTTTATTTATTTATATTGTTCAATTGTTTGACCAAGAATGTGTATCTTTATGTTACTCTTTCTTAAATTTAAGGCTAATTTTATTAAACTTTGAAATACTGTAAAGAATTATTTGATAATTTTATTTCTGATTTTCGCCAATTTTTTTTATACTTAAAATAGCACAATGCTAGATTTCACATGTATATCAATTAAGTAAAATAAAGAGTATATAAAATACTATGATTTTTTTTTCCACAACGAAAAATTATCACTTACAACTTGTTCTCACAATCAAAATAAAATTTCACCCTCCATTCATACTCTATAAATGACATAATTCTAATTAAACTTATAATATAAAATGTTTTCAAAACAATTATACAGGAAGGAAGATCTAAATTAGATACTTTCAATAAGCCTAAGAAAAAGTGTATTTGATTTATGTTTCCAAATACTCATAAGAGCCACATTCCAACATTTTTTATATGACTATAATTAAACTTGAAGTATGTTTTGACGAAATTTATTCTTGTTCTTGAGAATCAGCTTTGTCATCTTGATCTTCCTAACTTTCTATTTTTTGAAGACGTGACTTAGCATGGGATTCATGTGCCAATTCTTATGGGATCATATATGCTTTTAGTAAATTTTGAGAAACTTGATCTTATTATTTTTCTTGGGAAACATGAGTCATTTGGGGTGGAGGATGACCTAGAGGTGATTTATCTTGCAAAAATAGGTGGTGATCGTTGAAGAAGCTTATCGACTAGATTGATTTTCATTGATTATTTTCATTGTTCTTTAAAACATTTGGACAACGAGTAGCTATATGTCCTATAGAAATACAAGCCCTACATTGTAAGGAGACACATTCATAGTCTACTTTTTTACTCCAATAAAATTATTTTCTAGTCAAGTTAATTTCAACGGTGAATCCAAGACTACAATATATTTCCACATAGATTCTTGCATAAGCTGAAATAATTCGCCATTAAGTTTCATGAGAGATGTAATGGAACTTTACCAAAGTGAACCTAGTGGCCTAAAGAGAGGTAAAAGCTCATAGAAGTAGTGGAAATTTTAGAATTTGCACAAAAACATGAGTTGAGGTTAGAACTTTTGTCAAAGGATCAAATGAGATAGACCAAGGCTTTAGGAAAAAGCCAACATTTCCCCAAAACCATGGAGTGTAGTTAGAGATGAAATCCTTGTCTTTCACATTATCAAAATCAACAACAAAAAATCCCTTTGCACAAAGGTGGATGAAAACTTCTTATTTAACCACAAGATTCTAGTTTTTTTCTATTCAAGGTCGAAGATATGAAATACGTGAGCAAAAACCAAAGACACAATAAACCAAACATCTCGATCTAAGAAAATTCACTTCCCCATTAGCCTCAAATCTAATGGTGATGGAAATGGAGGGAGCTTCATGAACCATAGTAACAGGAGAATGGGAGAAATTTTGTAGGATCATGACATTCTTGAAATAGATATCCTGAGGAGAACCAATGATGAGATATGGCACCAATAAAATGCAAGGATGAAAACTTGAATGAGACACAGTACCGACATGGGCCAAAGAGATGGAAGAACCAAGATCAAACGTGATCGAGGGAACAATGGTTGAATAGACAGAGCTGAGAAGGGGGCATGATATCCAACTGCAACATAGTGAAGACAACTAATGATGAGGAGAATGTGGCATGGGTGATTAGGAAAAATCCCTAGTCACTATAGACAAGAGCTCTTATGCCATAATTAAGTAAAAAGTTTCTACTGAAATGATCTTTTTTTAGAAATTACATTTAGCTATTGTTTTTACATTCATTTTGAAAGTGTTATTGCTAGCATTTTTTTTTTCAATGTAAAAATCAACTCATTTAACAATGAGTCTCAAAAACTTTGCTATATTTTCAACAACACCTTAAAATCAACCATAAATTTAGAAATAACAACAACAACACCTTTTATATGAGATAAAATTTACAACATAATTGAAAACATATCCTTAACAAATTGTATTATTGCAAAATACTTAAAATCAATATGAAAACCAAAAATGGGTTTCACTAACAATACCCCTTTTCTCCAAAATCATATTACAATTTATTTAATACAAATACTTTACAATCAAGATCTTAAAACTAAATCCGAGATTAAAAAAAAAATATGTTAAAACAAAACTCACCATCTAATTTTTTTTACTAAAAGTTATAACATTCTTTAAAACCTAGACTAAAAACATCCAACAAAATCATTCTTTTAAACCTAGACTAAATATCAAACAAAATCATTAAAAAAATATCCGAAATAAAAGTAAAAAAACAAAAAATCTAAATATATACATTTTAAAACTAAAATATTAAATATTTTGTATTTAATTAATGCTTAATTTTCAATGCTTTTACGAGAATGATTCATTTTCAATACGGGCCTATAGATCAACACATCTAAAACATATATGAAAATTTTTTAATAGAAATTATGATAATTATTTAATTAAAAATAAAATCGATGAAAAACTCCTCAAGTAAATTAACAATGGAAAGTCTCATAAAAAAATATTATCGTATTGACAGGTACATTCTATACTTGAGTAGGGCTATGTGTGTATTTGTTTAGAGTTGGCACATGTTTTTTTTTCATTATTTTTTAATAAACACGATAAAAGGGGAAATAGGTAATTTATTCAAAAATTTAGTATCAAATTAATAGGTTAGAATTAAAATATTATTAATAATAATAAATTAATATAAAAATTTCAATATGTAATTTAAAAAATATATTAATAATATTTAGGAGTAGCTCAATTGGTGATCGGAAGTAATATGAAATCTTTGAAAACTGAGAGATCTAAGGTTCAAATCCCCTGGTTGTGACCTAGTTTACGGAGAGAAGGAAAAGCCATAAACCGTAGAGATTTGCTTGTAGCTATGTGTCATGCAGGCTATTGGGTTCCTATGAGACTATATATATATATATATATATAGAGAGAGAGAGAGAGAGAGAGAGAGAGTAAAATATTTTAATGTCAAATATGTATATATTATGACCCATTGGGTTCCTATGAGATTATATATATATATACTATGAAACCAAATTCATCCATGAGGCCCCATGTGTCCGGAATCTGGCGAATCGGACACGATTCGGGCGGATTCGTGTTCGAAAATCGAAACACGTTCGAATCCGGAACGTGTCCCAATCAGGACACAACATGTCCCAATTTTCGAAGACAACTCTGGAAATCAAGAACCCGTGCGATTTTATAAAGGCATATTTCCCCATTCTATTTTCACATTCAGTTGTTTAGTTTGTTGTGGGTTTCCTGTGGGTCTTTGGGAACAAGGAGCAAAGGGTGTGGGAGCATTTTCAAGGAGATTCAAGGATGATGACTATGAGGATTGATGACGCTTGAGTCATGAGCTACCTATTGCCTTGAGGCTTGTATGCTTGTAGTTGTTTTGTATTTTCTATTTCTATTTTCCATTGGCATTTACTACATATGTAACACATTTTGATTTTGATGACTTTATGAGAAAACTACGACGTCTTTATCTTACTATCTTGTCTTTCTCCTATTGGATCATTGATGAATTGAATATGTATTATGATTTATCATTTATGTCACAATTGTATTTGTATGCATAATGTTACTTTGTAAAACTTACATTTAGATGAAGATCGAGATATATATATAATATATATATATATATATATATTATAATATATATATATTATATATATATATATTATATAACGTATCCGAACTTGTCATGTTCCAGGGGGTCAATGCGTACGTATCTGACACTCAAATTCTCGTATTCGTCGAATCTGAATCCAATGTCAGGTGCCTTAGTGTGTGTGTGTGTGTGTGTGTACCCATGTTAAGTAAACTATTTTAATGTCAATTATGTATATATTATATATAGTTTAAAAAAAATCTATTTATATAAAGCAATTGGAAAAATCACTCTGGTCGTTAAAACATTCTAAATAAATCTCATTATTTTACATATTAGTCCATTTTCCGCGTAAATTTTTGGGCCAAATCTCTAAAATCTGACAAAAAATTGTTGGACTACGAGTTTACGCTGTGTAGATTACATAATACAAGTGCCAAATAGAATTTTCAAGGCATTAAATCCATTTAATACAATAAAACAATGATAATATATTATATATATATTATATATACTATATATTATATATAATATATATATATATATTATATTATATATATTATATATATATATATATATTATCCCCAAGGGTATAGAGCAGGGCATCAATTTCTTTGATATTGTTGCTAGTTGTTGTTGATCACGAGTTTGACTCTCTTTGATTCCTTTAGAGCGAGGTCCAGTAATCAGGGCCGACAATTTACTTAGTTTACCATCCATAAAATGTGGAGTACTCTAGGCTTTCCTGTGCTAGAGAGAGAGAGATAGAGAAAGAGAGAGAGAGCACTAAACTCCACAATTGATCAAATATCTCGACATTAGAGAAATTTTGAGGTAAAAATTGGACCTCAAAACAAAAATGTATAACAAAATTCATCTTTACAAGAACCAATAGGATTCAATATGATGATGTCAATTGTGGATATGATTCACCATTTTTAGAGTAAAAAAAAAAAAAATACTAAAAATAAAAATAAAATAAAAAACTATTTTTCAACTCATACTTTCAACTTATCTCCATAAGATTTTACCACTAAGCTCCACAATTGATCAAATATCTACGCATTAGAGAAATTTTAAGGTAAAAATTGGACCTCAAAACAAAAATGTATAACAAAAATCATCTTTACAAGAACCAATAAGATTCCATATGATGATGTCAATTGTGGATATGATTCACTATTTTTAGAGTAAAAAGATAAAAAATAAAAAACTAATTTTCAACTCATATTTTCAACTTATCTCCATAAGATTTTACTCAAATTTTGAGCAGGAGTACTCTTTGGATGCACAATTTAATTTTTCATCTAAGGAGTACCCATGTTGCATACTTTCAATGGACTCTACAACACGAAAAATGCGAAATACATGAAAACCATGATTGCAATCATGTTTTTTCATGTATTTCACATTTTTGTGTAGTAGGGTCCATCAAAAGTATGCAACATGGGTACTCATTAAATGAAAAATTAAATTTTGCATCTAACCACTGCTCCCAATCAAAATTTGAACAAAATCATAAGGATATAAGTTGAAAATTCGAGTTTAAAAATTAGTTTTTTATTGTTTCCCTTCAAAACTTAATAAGGTATTTTAGTATTATTTTATTATTTCTACCATTATTTTATAATATTCTTTAAGAAACCCATTTTAAACCTCAAAATTTCTCAACTCTCAACACTTTCTAAATCCATAATTAAAATAAATCTATAATAATTTCATTAAAACACAAAACAAAATTTTCCTATAAAACTAATTTTAATTTAATTCATTTAAACTTCTTAGATTTCATTTTTAATCCAAACTCCGTTGAATAAACAAGTAAACAAGTGTGATAAGGCTAATTATTCAACTATTTTAGAGCCTTATTTCTAAGTGCAAAACACTAAGTTACCATAAATCACAACCTCTAATACCTATTAATTAATGACCGACGACCATAAATATTCGATGAGTAAAACGACCATAAATATTCGATGAGTAAACTAATAAGAAATGCATTGAGTATAAAAAGAACTAAGTTTATATATTTTTCCCTTAGCTATGGCTAGTGTTTCATTAAAAAATGAAAATCATTGAGTTTAAATAAAAATCAATGATTAGCCTTCCTACAAAATGATATTAGAACACATATTTAATAAATTATCTTTTCTTTTTTCAATGAGCAGTCGATTAAGATCCTCCATAGTCAGCTCTGCACAAATTTTGCATCTCTCTATAAGTGTTATTTCATGGTTCCTTAGGTTTAGCATTGATATCTACTTTGTATTTATATGCTCATGGACATCATGATTTTCAACTTTCTTTTTTTAATTTTGTATGGACCTATGCTTTGTGGTTTTTTTTGTCATTAACAAAACCATTTTATTTTGGTGTGATATTGTTGAGACATGTTTATGTGGTATCATATGATATGTATTATGTATTTAAATTTTAGTAAAAATTCGTTAGAATTGTAAGTTTAAGTTATGTAGATTACATAATCTAAGTGTTCAAAAAGATTTTTAAAGCAATAAATGGATATTTTGTTGAACATGTTTATGTTTCAATTTGCATACGCACTATGTGTGTTTACTGGATATATTTTTTGGGTCAAATTGTTTAGTGGAATTGCAAGTTTAAAGTGTGTAGATTAAACAATCCAAGCCCCAAGAAAAATCTGAAGGCATTAAATCCATTTTTACAATAAAAAATGATATATATATATATAAGGTCACAGCCAAGCCATACACCAAATTGGTGTATGAGATCTCGTGGTTTGTGGGACAAGGGACCCACTTTCGCGCATCAATCTGACTGTTAAGCCTACGAAGGCATACATACTTTGTCTCCCTCCAATTTTGAACCTATGACTTCTTAGGAAGAAACACATACTCTTAACCATCAAACCCACTCACACTGTGTAGAGTAAAACATAAATTTCTTTGATATTGTCGTTGATTGTTGTTGATGACAAGTTTGACTATCTTTGATTCTCTTAGAAAGACTATAATTTTTACTTCTCTATCAATTTTATTTCATAGTTCCTTAAGTTACAAATTTATATTTCAATTTGTGTCTACCAAATATATCTTTTATTTCCTTAATAATTTATTTTTAAATAATATTAATAAAAAATAAAAATTTAAAAATACACAATTTAATAAAAATCCTTTCGAAGCGTACGCTAACCAAGTGAGCTGGCCAAATTGTTGTCCTCATACTTGTCCCATGCTAAAGAAGATATTATTTCATCCATTAGCCAAACAAATATATTCAAGTGTGAATTGTAACGTACCGTGATGGGAGAAAATTTCGTTGACAGGAAAATTCGGTGAAAGGTGGTTTCCACGCGTAAGCGTATTCGTAAGAATGAAATAAATTTAAAAACCGATTAATACCATACATCTTATTCAGGCCATAAAGATAGTAAGTGGTTAACTTTATTCTATATTAATAGGATATAAGGTAAGAAAAAAACGATTTAAAATCATGATTATGTTTCATATATATA